>OZ038378.1:188143551-188363551 GCA_964036045.1 Eutreptiella sp. 'Long Island Sound 2002'
GACTCCCCAGGGCGGCGACCGCGCGCTGTTGCCGCGCCCTCGCTTGCACCACTATGTCGTGTGCACTATGACCCTGCCACCAGCGCGATACAGGGTATGCGGGGTTGAGCTCGTGCGCCAGCTGTACGCTACAGCCCTGCCAGCGTAGTCCATGCGTCATCCTTCTCACGATTCGCTGCTGCTCCGGCAAACCTGACCGCGCCTTGCCCCACATAATCATGGCCAGCGCTCTTGCATTGTCCATGAACAAGCGCACAGCGGGGGCGTGTAGTGCCCGCACCTCGTCCAACTCCCCACAACTTGGCACTTTGCTGGCTGGTCACCCAGACAGGGCAACCCCGAATACGGGCCCCCTTGGGGCCCCACAGGCCCACGGTGTATGGTCCCCATGGCGTTGCCGCAAGATCCACGTACACTTGCGGCGCCTCGGGGAACGCATCCGCCGGGCACGACGGTTCCCAGCCCCGCTATGCTGCCGCCAGGCCCTCCAACAAACCAGCCACCATGGCCGGCGGCGTCCACGGCGCCCACCGTGCCCCGTGGTGCACCCATACCCACGTTCCAGCCCGGAAAGAGGATGCCGTGTTCCCTAGCCGCCCCAGCCACACCAAGCGACCCAGGATACGTCAGACCGCATTCCTGGTGCACGGGCGGGTCGCCAAGCGCACCCACCGGGCAATGCAGTCCGCGATTGCTGTCGGGCGCGGTGCGATTCTGCCTGCTCCGGCACCAACGTCCTTGCCCATCCAGGCCACGCTTTCCACCGGGTCCGGCCGTGACTTGGGGCTGATCAAGTAACATTCCCAGATGAGCCGGCCCGCCACCTAGTCAGTCACCCTGGCCACCTCGTTCTTATCCCTGCCCAGGAAGAGGATGTTGCCAAGGTATTGAACGACAATGACGGCACCTAGCGGGACATTGGCGATGGCTGAGGCCACGAGGTGCTGCACAACGCCGGGTGTCTAGTGCCACCCAAACGGCACTCGCACAACCGCCACTGTTGCGCCCTGGACGCCAATACGGATGGCCCGCTGCAGCTTTGGTGGGAGGACGATGGACCAATAGCAGTTCTGCAGGTCCAGCTTAGTGGCCCAGGCACCCCCCACCTCACGGAACACCGCGCTGAGGCCCTCGAGTGACGGAAGCTTGAAGCGCCGCGCTGTGTGGGAGCAAGTGTGGTTGAATGCCATCATGTTCATGATCAGCGCTGCTTTGGTCTCAAACTTGTGCTTGACGAACACCTGGGCGTTGGATTGATCGCCGGGCCCTGCCCTCTCCGTGAGCCCCTCCTTCACCAAAGCTTGCACCATGGCCGTGACCTTCAGGCATGTGGAGTGCGGCTAGGTTGGTGCTGCGCGGCCCGCCCGGTCGAAGTGCGGGTCAGCCCACGCCTCCCACATGTGCTGTGGGACCTCCGCCCAGCCGGCCGGGCCTACTCCTTGAGCTGCCGTCTCCAAGGACATATGTGCGCTTGCCCGCAGCGTTGGCGAGCTCGCCTCGTCCGGGGGCCCGTTTGTGGCCAACACATGCAGTGCATCGATAGTCAGGTTGAGGTCCTGCATCTTTCTCTCAACCGGGTGTGTGCTGTCCCACACCCACAGCACTGATTTCTCCCACCATTGCACCAACAAACCGCGGACACGTGTTGTCGGCACCTGGTACCTACTAGCCATCTTGGCCGCCGTGTCCCGCGGTGCTGATCCACGCCGTGGCCGCACTGCGCGCACCGGGCTTCCACACCCGGCGGGGCCGCCAAGCCGGGCTGCCCCCCCTGGCACCTGGGTGCTGCGGCTAGTGCCTCTGCTGGTGGAGCGGCCAACGGGCGTCTGTCACGCGCGTTGCGGCGACGCACGCGGACTTGCATCGCTGGGCACTTGGGGTACTGCCGCGTTGGTCGCCCGTACCGGAGCATCACCTCTGGCTGGTTTGGGGTGGGCTTTTGGCCGTGCCCTGGGCTTCGGCTTTGGTACTCGCATCGCCGCTGCAGCAGACCCCAGTATCCCCTGGACGTCTGATGAGTCAGATGAATCGGAGATGACGTACGGTCCCAGTTTACGCCCCGACCCTCGTCGTTTGCCGCGCTTCGGGGCGGTACTGTCTGCCACGCCGAAGATAGTGCCCATGGGCCACATGTCCATGACGCCCGTGGCCCTATACAGCACCCCACCGTCTGGCCTTGGCCACGGCAGCGTCGGCGGTGCACCCCAGTCCTCGCAGAGTAGCCAGTGTAGCGGGCGGACTCTGGTTGGCACCAGCTCCAGGCGCTTCACCATTCGTATTGAGGAGACCACACCCCTAAGGGTGGCTGACCGGCGTCCTTCGGCAGCCATTTTGGTGAGGTGGATGGCCAATGCCTCGGCCGTGGTCTTCTCGTGGCGGAGTAAGGCGGTACGTCCCAGGCTTCGCAGCTCACGCGTCCAGTTTGACACGGTGTCTTCCGCCCAGCGGTGTACCGCCAAGGCTTTTGGCTGCAGTGTGTACAGCCCGGGCCCCAGGTCCGTGATGACGGTCCCCAGGTGCCGCAGGGCGACAGCCGAACCGTCGGCGTCGCGGTCTCCATCCCCGCCCCCCTCGCCACCCCCCTCACAAGGCCTGCTGGGGTGCAAGCTGGGGCTGGGGCTGGGGCTGGGGCTGATGCTAAGGCTGGGGCTGGATTGGGAGTTAGGGCTTTGGTTGCGGCTGGGGTTGCTGAGTGTGGCAATGGACCCGCGCCGGGCAAGGCTGCCCGCTCCAGTGCATTTGGGAGCATCTGCTGCACCGATGCGGCGGGGGCCCAGATGCATTGTGGGTGCGGCCTGTGGAGAAGGCTGTGTACATGGTCTGGGCCCCCACCATTGCGAATCCCCCCATGCCGGGGGGGAGGGGGGGTATTGACTACGGTCCTTGCTGCACTGCCACTCCTGGCACAATTTGTAGTGTCGCCGCTGCCAGCGGTGCTGCTGGGAGCTGTTGCTGCCATTGCTGTTGCCACTGGTTTTGCTGCGGGGGGCCCGATGCACATTCTCGCGCCCAGTGGCCATACATTCCGCACCTGAAGCACGGGCCAAGTGGTCCCCCGGGGCCTTGTTGTTGATGGGCTGGGGCCGGGGCTTGGGGCGGTGCGTGGCATTGTGCATCCGGTGCCGGTGGACCCTGTGGCTGTGTCGTGACTGCCACATATGTCGCACTCCACGTGGCATCCCGCAGCGCCCGCTGATTCCGGTGTGGACACATCCGCGGCCTCATACTGGGCTAGCGCAGCAAGCGCACTACGTGCCAGGCCTTGTCGGGGGGCCTTGTCCGCCATCAGCCGTATCTGCTCCAGTGTACATTGGGGCACTTGCGGCGCACGCAACTGTGAAAGGCGCGCCTCCAGTTCCTCGATTTCGCGGCTGATCGCGTCTGGAGCACTCTGCGCACGTGCTTGCGGCTGGGGCTGCGCCGGGACACCCGCCCTCGCCTGTGATGCGTTCTTGGGCGGGGGGACCTGCTAGTCGGCCTTTTCGACATCAAGAAACGTGCCAGTAGTGCGCTCGTACAACGCCATCAAGAGGAGGCACTCGTGCAGCGGCTTTTCCGGTGCCGCCGAGTCCGTGGCCCTGTCCACGCCAGCCTGTGAAAGGCCCCTCCCCATGAGCTCCGCGTGCATGCCCGCCGCTGCCGCACCACAGTCATCGGCATCCAAGAACGCCACCACGTGTCTCAATGGCCCGTCTCTCCATCTTGCTCACGCCTCGAATTGCTGAGATGGAGCGTGGGGCATGTCTGCGTCGGATTCAAAAGCCAGCTTGCGCACCTTCACGCCGTCCTCACAGCCACTTGTTGGCATGCCTCCCCGCAGCCGTCCCAGCATCTCCAAGGTCGCCTCGTTCTGTACGCCGTACTCCCAAAGCCCGCAGTCATCCCTCGCCGGCTCCTTTCCCGCATACACGATCTTCTAGTTCCTGGGCATCTCACCCGTCTTGGCGTACACTTGCTCCTTGATGCTACCAACGGTGTCACGCAGGTTGTCCACGGAGGCCACTAGCGTGCGCCCAGGCGACTTCAGGAACACTTGGCCTTTCGCACTCTTGGCCACCATGGTTCCAACGGACCTTGCGGCAAGTGCCGTCCGTGTTCCGTTCCCATCATGCATCCGGGCCCCGCTTGCTGCACATATTGGCCTTGCGTTCTCCCCTGCACCTGCAGCTTGAGCTCGGCATGCGCGTTTCGGCCACGAGCTAGACCCACAAGTTCGAGAACACCAGTAGGGTCTCGGTCCCCGGCCTTATCAAGTGGACCACCACCGACACCGTAAGCCCCTGGGCCGCCCTCCAACACAACCCGTGGGCCCAGGACGGCCAGCGAGGGCCGTACGTGGGTTTGGCCAGTGGACCCCAAGTAGTCCACATCGTCGTCAGGGTGGGCCTGAGGGCCAACATGGAAACACGCAGGTTCGGCGCTAGGTGCAGCAGCGTGCTCGTCCAACAGCCCAGGGGTGAAGGTGCACAACACGGTCCCGCGAGTGTGGTTGGCCGCAATCTCATGGGTATCATGGGCCGTCTTTGGCTCGCGGTCGCGTTTGAAGGTCTTGGGATCAGCAGCCAACTCGGCGTCGTCCCAACCGTCGTGGGGTACCAACCACTGCAAGTGGTCGAGCCTGACCTCCATCACCTTCAACCCAGCGGGAGTGCTAGGCCCCGTCGGCAAGCGCGTCGGCGGCGTGGGAGGCCCAGACCCCAACATGCCCCTCGTCGTCCACCTTGCTCCGCACGTAGTGGCTGGGCATGGAGGTCAAAAGCAAACGGCGGTCAGTAATCACCACAACCTGCAGGCGGTCGTCGAACACGCAACATACAGCCATGCAGCCGTTCTTGACCGCCTGCACACGTAGCCCCACGAGTTGGTCATGAGGGCTGAGGGCTTCTCCAAGGTGGGGCAGACAACAGGCCCCCATAGTACCCATCAGGACATCTTGGCAGGCCTTGCTGGCATTCACGTACTGGGCGCGCACGAGGCTGGAGCTGCCAAAGTGGTTCAGACTACCCCCAGAGAAGTTCCGAGCACCACTTTGGAACCACGCAGGCTCCGTGCTAGTCCCACCAGTGTGCTGGGCCAACAGCTTCATGATCAAGTAGCCCACAGTACCCAATATAGCCCAACCGGCGTGTGTGACTTTGGCCTCGTGGTGACTCTTGGAGTTCTTGGGGTCGGCAGCCAAATCATCGTTTGTCCAACCGTAGCAAGGCCCCAACCACTGCAAGCGGTCGAATCTTATCCCCATGCCCTTCAGCTTAGCGGGGGCGCCCGGACTAGGACCAGGGCCAGGACTTGCAACCACGGGATGGGCGCGCATCAAGCTGGAGCTGCAAGAGTGGTTTGGACCGCCCCCAGGCAAGTTTCGAGCGCCAGCTTGTGCAATGCCACTGACGGCTGGCTCCTGCCCAATCACATTCTCATGCAGGCGCTCCTTCAGATGCAGCAGCAAAGAGCTTCGGCCGCCGATGACCTTCTCCACAGGGGTGCCAGTCCACCGCGCCACGATGCCTGCAATGTGCTCTGCGGTGACAACCACGTCGCCGTGACTGGCCTAGGCAGCCACTGGACCAACAGGTTTGTCGCCCGTCATGCCTTGGAGCTTGTCCTCAATCTCCTGAATTTGGGCGCGCACGACCACAAGTTGCTCGAATTCACGGGAGTGCGATTGGTCAGCCTTCACTTGCTTCAGCGTGCACACCTGCTTCTACAGCTTTTGCACCTCCAAGGACTCTGCCACGCGTTGACACGAACCGGCCTTCTCCAGCAAGTCATTGGCTTTATCCAGAAGGAAGCGGTCATTGATGTACTGCGCCGACAGCTTTGTTGTTGCCTCCACGGCCTCATGCGTGTGCGCGCAAGCCACTGAAGTTTTGCCCACGGGGGTGGGGGGGTGACGGCAACATTGACAGTGTCAATGACAATAACCCACCCCCCTCACCCAGCGCCTTGTTTGCCTGTACAATTGATGTCCTTTGTAAGCATCACACTTGCAGGGGGTTATTATTGTGGTAAAGGGAGGGAGACCGCGCTAAGCCATCTGGCTATGGTCTTCAGACTTGGGTCACGTCGCCGTACACGGTCCGGTGTGTGGTCACTACCGGGATGATGTGCGGCCGGGCTTGCCCACGTTTCGGGGGGGTGGGGGGGGAGCAGGAGGACAGGGCTTGTGCCTGGGCACCCTCGGGGCGCATGGTGCACATGGTTTGAGACCGGCTCCACCAGCGCCAAAAGGCCCTGCAACCGAGGTCACCACGGTCTTGTACTGTCCTGGCGCATGCTCACACGTTAGAGCTATCGCTATGCCCGCCGGGATGGTGCCGGCGTCGGTTGCTACTATGGCCGTGCCAATCGTGGCGAGCGGCAGCAACTCATAACCATATACTTAGCTCCGTCCGGAGCTACACGTTCATGGGCGCTGCTATCAGGGCGTAGCGGGGGTACAACGTGGTATGCACCCCAAAGTGCCCTCACAAGTGTGTCCTCAAAGTGGGGTCCAGCTCCGACGGCATTGCTACTGGGGCGCTAAGGGCCATGTAGAGTGGGCCTTTGCTAGGATGCCCCAGGCACTTGTGGGTAAGGCACTGGGCTAGGTACGTGAAGTGCGCCACTACCTCTGTACGGAGCTCTATCCATGGTTTCTGGCTGTTGGGTGTGCGTTATCGATGGTACCGCATGTTGAGCTTGCCGCCCCTACGCTCACCTGCCCCCGGTGTAGCACCGGGATCACGGCCAGCTAGCCCCCATAGACCTACAAGAGTGGTTCCAGAAGCAGGTTGTGATCCCCGTTCGGGTGCTCTACGAGCACTGATGGGGACTGAACTACCAGCCGGGCCTCGGCCTTCCCTTGGACTGGTGTACCAGTGAGGAACAACGGCACCTTGTGGCCCATCCAATGCGCAACCTACCCAGCATGATGGTGCTGGCGGAGCGCTCCGCACACCACAATGTACGGTTGAGCACGCAGTGCCTACCGTGTGACAGCTACCCAGAGGCGGCCTGCCACCTGGGGAATGCCCAGAGCACTCCCGTGAGTGGCGCCCAGCCCACCAACACCTACACATGTATGTAACCACGTACGTGAGGCCGCAGGCATCGCAGATACAAGGCCAACCGTGGGACTCAGCTATCATGGAGCAGTGGTCGGCGGCAATCGCGACACCGTTCCTACGGGCGGCTCACATGGGACTGGTGGGATCGCACGATATGGGGACGGAGTTCATGTGGCAGGTGTCGTTGGAAACACGGAAGGTCTAGCTTGCCTACGCCAAGGCCCGAGAGGTCCTCATTAAGGCCCGCGTGGGGCCGGGAGGCACTATGGTGTGGGCGTTGCGGGAACTACAACTGCACCAACAGGCGGAGCGGCAAGGAATCCCCAAGGCCGCCTTGAACTAAGGCTGCTGATTATAGGGAGGACTCTTGCCCCATCACAGGTGCGCACTGTGTGCCTAGCCACACAGCCCTCCCGGTTTGCACTACCCATATGCAACCATCCCGGCCATTGCCATTTGGTAACAACGCCTTTGGCACACCACACCTCACCACACCACACTACACCACACCACACGGCACAGCACCACCCCCCCCCCCCCCGCTCTCCCCCATGCAAGAGGGATTTGTGAAAAGGGAAGCGGTGCACAAACGAGTGGGTGGGTGCCACTCCCGTACGACCCTCAACCTTCCCTCCTTCGCTCGCTGTTGGTGAGTGCCCGTCCATGTGGACACCCTCACCCCGGTATGGTAATCAACCATCTGAGGTCGGTAGGTAGAAAGCCTTAATCCCCGGCCACCACCCCCAGCCTCTACAACAGAGAAGAGGACGTGGGCCAGGTAACAACCCCCACAACCCCCTTCCCCCCCCCGGAGGAGCCCCTCCCTATCAAGCCACCACGGATGGGGCTCTTTGTGGGGTAAATACACCAACCAACCGCCGCTCAAATGTAAGAATTACAACCACCCACCCTCCTCTTCATTCTCAACCTCAACGGTGGGAAGTCCCGGGGCCAAGACCGAAGAACCTCGGTGAAAGCCGGATGGTCAGGCTGCGCACAATTAACAGTGTCCGCGCATGCCATGCCGACGGAGCTTGCTCCCAGGTCCTTGAACACCGTGGCTATCTATGCCGGAGATTGACCAGTGGCCGCCACCTCCCACGGCAGTCCAGCCTCCGGCAACACCGTCTCCACCTCCTCATAGGAGTTACTAATAGGACTTACTCTACCTCACTCTACCCCATTCTAGGCACGCAACACAGGACAGACTCTAGGTAGGGCCCCATACATGGAACAGGGGAGAAACCCTTGTGATATGGGCCAGCTAGAGGTCCTGACACACTTGCCCCTCACGAGGGTACCGGCGCGCCTTGCGTAACCACACCTTGTTGTTTCCCCTTATAACACGCAAACTGCCACTTTGTGTCTCCCACCCCCCCTCCCCGGGAAGAAAACACATAGGGTGTTGTCCATGCGCTTCGTGGTCCACTTGGTGGGAAGACCCACACTAGCACAAGGTCAACGGACAGCGTTGGGAAGCACCGGCATGGACAATACAAGGCACAACCACCCCCAACACACGCTCTTGAGGAAGACACCCGCAGTGCACCCCCCGAGGCGCCCCCTCGGCTGGGACCACCAGTCTGGTGCGACGGCCATTCCCCCCAAAATGAGAACCCATGCCTTTCCGGGAGGGCCATCCCCGTTGACTGCAACCACCGGCACGGCGGGAAACTCCAACCCCCCGGCCTGTGATCCTGCTCCTTTTGGGGGAGGACCATCCCCCGTAGGCGCCCCAGAAGCTGCGACCACCGGCACGGCGGGAATCCCCCTCCCCCCGGCCCATGATCCCCCTCCTTTCGGCGAAGGACCGTCCACCGCGGGCGATAGTGTGTACGGGTGCACAGGCACTTGGTGGTGTGGGTGTGCGCTCTCAATAGCCCCCTTCAAAGTCCCACAGCACCACGTTGCGGCTAGGGGCATTGCCCCTGTTCTGTCTGTTGCTCTGACCAATGTCCCAATCTCACCTACTGAAACGGGTCCCAAGCTCTTGGGGACAAACGATGTAGACAACCTTCCCCCACCCCAAAACCCTAACAAGTGCACACACCAAAAAGCACAAACCGAAACACTCACATCACCTTGTTGTCAACCCCCCCTATCTAGGGTCTGACACTACAGCAACCTATCAAATGGGGGTCATGGGCCTAACCATCACCTGACCTCGACGGCTCCATGACGGCCTGTGTGGCCATGTTCAAAAGTTGTAGCTACATCCAACTACAAGGTGGGTCGGCAAGGCAAGTGGGTGAAGGTGCAACATCACACTTTTGCAAGTGCATGTCAACTACTTCCGGGGCAACCCTGTCAACCGCTTCTCTCCGACCCCCAAAAGCCCTCCAACTTGTTCGTACCTACCAGAAACTGCCGCCCAACCTTTTTTCGAATTGCCAGGTAAGACCTTTGTTGCCACATTTGAAAACCTAGCCCCCCGCTGCTCCTCCAAGGGGGGGGGTTTGGTTTGATTTGGTTTGCCCTACGGTATTGGAGGCCACCACAGGGCCGTCTCCTCACACTCGGAGGTCGCAATGCGCAGTCTCCCCAATCCAACGTCCTGTTGGGGGATCGGGGGGATGGGGGGTCGCGGCGGTGTGCTCTGCCCCCGTCGTGGGTATCCTGTGCCCGCGTGTTGTGTTAGGTGGTCCACACATGCAAGCCTCGCTGGATGGTGGGCGGGGGGGGGGGGGATGTCATGCCTCCAAAATGATTAGCACATTGCCACTATGTAAGCCCCCCCCCGGTTGTACAGGGGGGGGGGGGGGGCAAGAGGGGTGTTGGCCGGATCCCCCCTCCTCCTATGGCCACCAAGGGTTCTCGCCGAAGACGGAAAATTTTTAAAGCTTAAATCCTCTTGGCACCAAAGGCACCAAAGCAAAATTCGGCGCAAACACGGGAAGGGGAGGAGGGGGGGGGGGTCGGGGGGGGGGGGGTCCTCCTATGGTTGTCGGCCGTTCTAATGCATCCCTACGTGCGGGGGGTTGTCCAATTGCCACGGGGGGCCAAAATGATCCCCGGTTGGAACCCTGGACACTAGGGCGCAGGCCCCCTAGACGGTGTCTCCTCTGGTGGTGCTCCGCGTGGTCCGCTTCGGGTTGTTTGCATGAAATTGGCGCTGGTTGGGACAAGAACCAAACTCTTTTGGGGTATCGTTTAGCAATCAAAGAGGCCATAGGCCAGTCGGTTTCGGATGTGGAAAAGAACAACAACACGAGGAGTCCTTTCCATCCCTTCCATTTCTCGGTTTGCAGCATGTCGTTGTTGTTCCCTGCCCAAGTCCACCTTGTCATCGGTGTCAATGCCATCCATTCCAAAGTGGTAATGAAGGCCAATACTCGTTTGGCCCAAGGGGGGCTGGGGGGGGCTGACGGAATGTAGGCGAAATGAGAACCATGAGCTACGCGCCCAGAAGCCGCCATCTTCGAAAATATTTGCTTGCCGACACGTGATACCTGACTACACCCTCAAAAACCTTGCGTGAGCCTAAAATCACGCGCATGACGAGCAAACTACCACCCAACTGCCACCACCACTACCAAAACCTCGATGCATCGAGAATTCCTCTCGCGGAATTGTGGTCGCGGAATTGATGGTCATGTTATGCGGTGCACTTGATGCTAGGGCAATTGCAACACCATGGCGGATGCTTCCACCGTATGAGATACGGCAACACAATTCGCTCCTATATGCAACCAACCTTGTGAGAGTCCTTTTCGGCTTGGTTTCCTTGCGCGGCGGTGAAAAAACAACACAAGGAAAGAAAACTGCACATTTGAAGTAGAGCCATAATTTTTGTCTTCCTTGGAGGTTTCCGTTGTCCTACGTGACGTCGGTGTTAGTCCTACAGCTATACCAAAATCCTGTGCTGCAGTAGAAGTTTTCAACAATATCACCAGAAAAGGAGTACACGTCGCAGCAATCACACACGGGACGGCAATGACGATATTGCGACTTGTTCAAACGGCAAATAATTCTGCTCACATCATTGTCCAAGGCGACAAATAGATACGTATCACTGCCAATGCAATACAATTAATATCAACAAATAAAATTGGAAGCATAGAAAGATGTATGGTTCACGCGATGTGCGACTAGTGCGCCCTGCTGTGTGCACAGCCATTGCAGTCGGCCACACTTTGCACGTCGCCGGCTTCCGGCCTGGCATGCCCTCGTAGGCCCAAAGCGGACAAAAGGGGTTGGGATGAGGGACCACGGCAAGGTGCAAGGTCAACCACTGTGGCCACCGGAACCAATAGGGCAAGGTTAGGTGGAAGCACCAGTTCAAAGCACCGTTTGTGTCACCGAGCGCGAAGCACATACTTATTCTTGTAGTTCCAAATGCGCACGTCCTTATCATCCGATGCACTGGCCAACAAGCCGCTGACATGCGAGTTCGGGTGGAATTTCACGCCAGTTACGCGAGCCGAATGGCCGTATAATGCTCCTGCACAATAGCCGGTCGAGGCATTGGCATTGTGGTTGGGCGGCTCAACGGGGCGTTTTAAGGGCGCATGGAGGTTTCCTTCGCAACTTTGTGTTTCAAGCCCGCTCTAGTTCGCCCTGTGCTGTTGAACACCACCGAATTCCAAACTGAGCGGCACAACACTAACATCGCAAGGAGATGGGGCAAGGAGTGAATGTTGTTAGATCTCTGGACTACCGAGAGCTTCCGAGCATCGAGCCCTCTCCGCAGGGCCCCGTGATGGTAAGCTTGGCGGAGTGAACACGCGACCCTTTGTGGCGCGCATTGTGTGGGTTGTGTGGGGTGGTGCCTCATGGATCCTCCAAGTGTGGAGTCGCTACCAAGGAAATTGCCCGTTTGATAGCTCACAGGGTTCTTTTTTCGCACTACCTCCAACGGTCTTTCCGCGTCTTGGGACCTAAGGGGAGGGGTTGATAGGATTGACAAATGAAGGTGATTTAGAAATTCTCGGTCATGCAAACCGTTAACCTTTTTTGACGAGACGCCACCTCAAATGAAAATAGAGAAGCGCGTACGTGTGAGGGCCAAAATCAGCAAAACACTCGGTGCTTCCAAATGAATGCTTGCGGGAAGTGGTATGCCGCACTCAAACAATTCCTTGTACATCGCATGGGTGACGGAGGTCATAGGTGGACGTGAAATACCACACACCCTTGTGCAACCCTTGCCATGCTGCCTTGCCATTGGGGTTATCAGAATTAAGGCCCTCAAGGCGCTCTTGTCACGCCGTCACGTGGCAAAGGCAAGGGACACCCAACTTCCAAAATGAGCGGCACAACCCTAACGACTTTGGGGAATTGCTCGTATTCTGGGAACCCCCCCTCAAGAGCACGCAATCACAATAACAACATGCGTATTAGTATGCATCTACACCTCCTTGTGCGCACAACCAAAAGAGCTACCAACCCGGATAGCCGGCCATATCTAGTCCACCACGCTACCCGGGGGGGGGGAGGGGGCAAAAGTATGCAACTACATCTCACCGTGGCTCGTAACACCCCCCCATGGTTTCAAAAAATATGGCCCGGGCAAATGTTCCGACCCCTCTTTTTGAGTCTCATAGGTTTTGTGGGAGGTGGTAGCGAAACGTAAACCCAAAATAGCCCCCGAGCAATCGTCCATGGGCATGTTTGCAAATCACTTTTCCCTTGCACGAGTGAGATGCATTCCAATGTGGTTCAGCTTTGTCTAGGTTGGGCCAACCAACATGGGTTCAATCCGCAATACGACATGGCGAATTGGATGCATTAATTAATGAAGTAATTAATTGCTCCACCTGATGCATTAACCAGCTGTTGGCTGTAAACAGCAACCAATTTCAAGGGGCTGTTCCACCTTCTCTCCAAAAAAGTTACTTCTTAGCAACCCATTCAAGTAGCCAACCTCATGCCCGTTTGGGCGTCACGGTGAGACGAGATTTCCACAAAGGGTAAAATACAAGTGGAGAGAGAAAATCACAATGTGAAATCCAAGATTAAAGTTTTAGGTGCATATGTAGCGTAATCACATTGGCAATTTACCTCATTCCGTTGTTATCTCAAACACTCATGACCCATGGAACAAAAAAAACATGGCGCATACCCAAGAACAATTGGTTGTGCACCGTAAACAACATGACTTGATAGCGACTTCCAAATGCGAGAACGCCTTGTGCATTTACATCGCTAACACGGGCAAAATACCAATTGGGGCTCGAAGGTATTAGACACGACATGTGGCTGCCTAAAAAGACAACAAGTGTAGGACTTGATCAACGGCTATTCTCGGCCACACAAACACACACACACACACACACACACACCCACACACCCACCCACCCACACACACACCCACACACACAGACATACCCACACCCACCCACCCACCCACCCACACACACACACATTCATGAGCTCAACAATAACCACAAGACGGCGGAGCCTACGGCCCACCAATCACAGCTTGAGTAGCATGTATGGTGACACCAATACCTCCCCCCAACAAACAGCACACAACTCGAATGGTACCGTCCCGCACCCATCGCCGTTCGCAGTGTAAACCAATTTAAACAAACGATGCGAACCACAAAGATGGCATCAGAAGGTGCATGCATGCCCTACACAAAAGCCGACCAATGGCCCAGGAGGGGGGGCTATTCTGAAGGTCTTTCCTTGTTCCGCACCGATATTGATGGTGGTGGTGGGGTTCCGTTCCTCGTTCCACGGAATAGACGCGTCATTTTTTCCCCCCATGCGTGGGTAGTATACTTCCGGAGAATTGTGCTCCGACTTTTTTCGCAGCGCTCGTTGATTTCCTTTGTCGCACCACATTCGTAACAATGCTTTTCATTACTTTTTTTTTTTTGAGAACAGTTCATGCATTGTTTCGCTACTATCACCTTTCACGAGCACAACAACGCCGCAAAGCACAAAAAAACAGTGACTAAGAAGTTGTTGTGAGCCACACCGGGAGCACTTTGAATTTCTTCGTTTACGGAAGAACGCAAGGTGCATTTTTCATTTCCTTTGTATTGGGCGGTTGCCACATCAATTGTATCCCTTCATACACTTTGGTTGGGACAAAATACCATCAAATTTGTCCTTTCCGGTGGTGATATCAAATCCGGGTGTCAAACCCGGGGATTCAAGCATTGAACCGTGTCGTATCTCACACGGATTCGGTCCGGTTATGCAGTCGAGGACCGCCATTCAAAGGTTTTGAGACGTCCATCGGGACATGCCTTGCACCCATATATCGTATGATTTCGGTACCAATTCTAATGTCATCAGTAGAGGCCACTTTTCTTTTGTGGAATCTTCCCAAAGGACTAAATGTAGGCCATCGCCACTTGTGTTCATTTGTGGGTGTGTGCCTTGGTCCACCCAAGCCAAGCCCAAGCCATATGATGAGAAAGATCAAGCTTTGGCACCGATCAAAGGGACGTTCTTCAAGTTATCCGCGAATTGTATTGTGAATATTGGGAACAAATAAACCGAGATATCCGGAGGGGGGGGACGCGGGGGTTATTGCGTTAAGCAGACGTTTCCCCATGAACCCTCAACTTGGTTGGGACACCGTGTAGTTGACTTCAAAGGTAAAAAGCCAGCGTTGTTCGCACACGGAGGGTACACTGTCCCTCGTCAAGGTGAGGCGACATACATTCTGAGAGCAAAGCCAAGCAAGGCTACTGTTTTCCGCTTGTGGGATCAATTTGATATGTTGGTCACTTGGACACCTTCGCACGCCCATTGAGTTCAACTCATAGATTGTTTGGCCATGCTTTGGTCCTTGGTGTCGGCCCCTCCGTGTCGCTACGTGTGTGTGAGCCCTCCTCTCCCCTCGCCCCTCGGAGACCCAACTCTTCACAAGGGGGAATGGAGGTGGTTATCTGAGGTGTTACTTTGCGTTGGATATTCAAGCACCCAAAATTCAAAATTCATCAACCAAAGTTCAAGCCACCCCATCTAGAAAATCGCATGTCATGTGTGCAAATTTGGATTGTGCTCAACTGGTGAGGCCTCCTTTATGACATCAATGTTCGTGTATGGGGGCAGGGCACAGGGTATCAACGCCCGACAAAATTGCAAACCTGTGCCTGGCGACAAGGCTTAAGGGAAAACCCCGCGACTTAGATTACCCCGCCTGTTGGACTGGCGCCGATGCGCGCCGAAATCCGACTGCGCGCCAGTCCCCCCAAACGGAAAAAAGGGGACACGGCGGGACTCGAACCGCCGCAGTGCTCCCTCCCAACAATACACCCGGCTTTACCCATTGGCCTATTGGTTCGCCCGAAAATATTATTTATGGATTTGGTCCCTCCGACGAAATTTTTTAAAAAAAACCAAGCCACCGGCCGAAGCCGGCGGCTGCTGGCTTTTCCCAGCCATGCGCCGAGGTTGTCGACGGCCCCTGGGCCCCTCGGGCACCTCGGTTGAGTTACAAGCTTGACCACTTTCGGTCACATTGTGCACAATCATTGGCCCATTTCCATCATTGAGCCTAATGGTGAAGGGAGGGGCCAAAGAGGTGCTTGGGCCAAAACTTTGCCCCAAAGGTGAGTTTTCCTTGGAACTTTTTTGAGTTCGGAAGACCTTCTTAACACAAAAAGAACACACCCTATCCGTCACGGCCCTAGGGATGGTCAGACCTTAGCCTAAGGGTGGAGGGGTAGAAAAGTGACCCTCTTTTGAATGGCTACTTCTTGGTGGCAACAAGTGTTTGGCAACACAAAGTAAGGATAGTGTGCACCTTTGGAAAGCTTGTTTTCCATATTGACGCCCCTTTCCATAACAAGGAAAGGTATCAAACAAAAATGGTGACCAAGTAAGGTTGGCACTCGTTTGTAGTCGTTGGTGTAGCTCGGAGTGGCCACTTTTTGAGGTGGTTTGTTGTTCCCAAAGTGCAAGACCTCCAAGGACTTTTGTGTGGGCCTTAGTGTGAGCCTTCCTTGGTCACCGGTGCCTTTTGGTGCTACAAAGACCTCTTGAACACAAAAAGAACACCCCATATCACACCTTACCACAAGAGTACATCTTACCACAAGAGTGGGGGGGTAGAAAAGTGGCACCGTAGAGTACCAACTCTAGCTATATCCTACAATAAAAAGTGTTTGGGTGCATAAGGAAAGGATAGCTTGGAGCTTGAAGCCCCGTGAGCTATTATGCAGAGATATTGAAGTGCAATGGTAACCAATGTAGGTTGACACTAACTAGTACTCTATGAGGGGTCGTGGAGTGACACCCCTAGAGGTGGTTTGTAGCACCCCAACACCGCCGCATAGTGTGCCACCCAAGCACTAAAGCACCACAAGTGCTGTGAGACCACTCCACAACCCACAACGTATGTCAACAAATAATGTTTATTCTCTCTGCTTCTAGTGGTTTTGCAACAAAAGTTGGAGCAAAAGTTGGTCACTACAACATTGTACCACACCAATTTGCCACCCTTGATGATAGGCAACCAACAAATGCTATAATTACAACACATCCCCAAGCCAGCCTTGTGTTGTAAACATCAAAAGCACTTAGAAATGTGTTGAATGACCATGACTTACCTTGTGCAGGCAGATGCAAGCCACATTTTGGTGGCAAAAGCAAACAATCTTCACAATTGCACATCTCCCTCCCAACCAACATGTGCAGAATTGGTCCAAACACCCCAACGGCCGAACAACGAACTTGTGACCTATGGAAAGGGACCCTAACCGCGAGTTAAACCCATAAAATGTACGTCACCCTGCGGCCAAACACCCAAAAACGAACTTCTAAACTCAAAACATGGGACATGTCGAGATCCAACCCATCATGTCTCAAGGACATGGCATGCTCAGAGTACATGACCAATGACCAAAGTTTCACTTTAAGGGAACAAACCCCCAACAAGTACAACACAGGACCAACCAAAAGACAACTCAAACCACGTTTTCGACATGACTAGACAGCTGCAAGCTGTTCAATGCAAAAAACACCACTTCGAACGCAAACAGTGGCACAAAGTTATTCAAATGCGTCTACATACAACTCAGTCCAAGTTAGTGGGGTTGGGGTAAAAAGTGGTCCTCTAAGTGTCTGAAAGTTTGACCAAATTACACTGCGAAATCGACGACTCGACGACATTACAGATAGCTCACCTGGTAAAAAGACACCTGAAAAAGACATTCCCAGCGTCTCAACCTTTCATCTGCCAAAAATTTCGAGAAAATCTCAAAACTCTGCGCGTCGCGGTTCAGTCCAAGTTAGCGGGGTTTTCCCTTACGCGAGTTGAAACGAACGTTAAGAAACTGACTGGCCATTCCCCAAGGTAGCAAGAAAATGCTATCCAATCGACTGTTCAAACAGATCAAATCCTTTTTGAAAACATGTCACCTAATCACACCCGTTGGATTGAAGAAGATGTCCGCCCACCTGCACAGATGTGGGCGGTGCTGGATGCCATAGACTCTCTGCTGGTGCACTTCGGATTGGCAGGTTTCTTTCGTTCTGCTGCACGGTGTGGTATTTTGATCTTAACACGCTTGCTGAAGCGTACAGGTACCGGTAGAGACAACAACTGTGTTTCTCATAGGTGACAGACCCAAGTTGAGCGAGCAAAACCGTTCTCTGCGGTATGCCCGACTTTGGCCAGTGACAGACACCCACAGTGATACACCACCACGGGAGTGTTATGCAAGTGCACCTACTTTCAAAACTCTTGTCTGCAGGAAGCATGCTTCAAGTCTGCGATCCAAAACCCTGGGGTTGACTGGTGATGTTGATACCTTTCTGAATCCGAAGAATCAAGTATTCCCTTGTCATGTGTCGCTCATGGATCTTATGCGAAGTGGGCCCTTTTTTCACACTGCATACAAGGGCTTCTTCATGCTTGTGCCTTTGGTTTGGGAACTACCTGGGCACGTGGACTCAGTCTTGTTGTGGGCTTCGTTGGGGGCAACTCTTATGGGCACTAGGAAGGGGGGGCAATTTGGAGGCCTTTTTGGGGAAAGTATGTTCCAAAAGTAGCTCGCAGTGCAAGGATTCTCCCTGTCTTGTCATGTAGGGAGGGGAATGTGCAAGCACTGCCTTTTGGAAGCACCTGGCCGCCCTGTACACTGGCACTCGAGCGAAAAGGCATGTTGCTGTCGATCCGCACCAGGGTGCCCTGGAGCAACTGGGCATTTTGGTGGACAGCGTTGTATCTGAAGTTCCCGATGCCTCACTGGCCCTGCTTACCATTTGCTACATTTTGCGCCTCTCAGGTGTGCCATTCGGGGGGAGCCGAAATTCGGTACCGTAATCGTGATGTGCTCCTCTGTGCTCCTCCATTTTGGGCTTGGATCTGGACACTCTTTCCGCAGGAGAGTGGCAAGTGAAACTGTGCCACTGCAGCAAGCCCACTTCGCCGTTCAGCACATCCTTCCTTTTGGTTCGACCTGAGGCTGCTACCCAGAACTTCGTGGTTGACCTTTTCTTCGCCGACAAGTTTCGGTTCGCACGAGTAACGCCTCGAATGGACGGATCCGAAACAAGCCTCCCCTCGTACTGCGCGGGTTCCGTCGAGAATTTCCCCTCAAGCTTTGTAGGTTTCTGTTCTGCTGCATGAGAGCTGTTTGTGGCGTGCGTTACGACGCGATGCTCCCCCACCACACGAAAATATTCTAGACTTTTTCAATTTATCCGCTGAGCCTGATTCCGTGCCCTCGTTTCAGGAACGGAATCCACTTTGCAGCGATGTGTTGAGTTTTGCTCCAGTTTGATTGCTGAGTCTTTCACAGCCCTTGCAATGGATTTACCTCCATGGTATGTAACGGTGCGCGTCGCCCGCTTGAGTGGACAGGGATGCAGTCCAGGGTGGAGGGACAGTGTTTGGTTAAAGAAAAATAGAGTGCTGTATTCCATACGCTGCTCTGCCACGCCTTGTCGATGCTATGCTATGCCGTGCCCTGGCATGCACTGTATTGCTGCCATAGCATGCCGTACTCTGACGTGCCTAGCCCTGCTCTGTCGTGTCCTGGTCTGCTCTGTCATGCCATGCCATGCCATGGCCTGTCCTGCCATACTGTGCCATGCCACACTGTGCCTCGCCGAGCCCTGCCATGACGTTGCCACACCATGTATGCCGTGCTGTAGCACTACATGCCTTTCCTTGCTCTGCCCTGTCTCCATGCCATGCTGTGCCATGCCTATCCCCGCCCTGTTACGGCTCGGCCATGCTGAGCCCAGCTATGCCATGCCCTGCACTCCGTGGCACTCTGGGGAGTGCTGCTTCATGAAGCAACTCAGGGCAGGGCAGGGCAGGCAAGTTTGGATGGTAGCCAACGAGATACCCATACCCACTCACCCATGCCTCTCTCTCGGAATCCGTGCAGGCGACGCAATAGTCATCTTCAGTCTGTGTACAAACAGTTCAACGAGGAACACGTCATGGACATTCTGAATCGTGTAGATAGCAGTTTGCACCTCGCTGCCCGTGGCAGCAAACCACGAAATCCCAGGCTCGGGCAGTTTGCCCTTCAACTTCTTGGTTTGTTGAAGGTGTGCAATGTTGTTGTGCCCGTAGAAGTTGGTGAAGTCTGGGACCTGACCGACCAGATGTTCTCGACGCGCTTGTGACAACTTCAATCGAACGCTTGTGTCTATTCATAACGAAGTGTGAAGTGAGACAAAATCTACGGTGCGCCAGGCAGTGGCAAAATCGTGGAGGTAGCGGCTGGTGGCTCCTCTCTTGCTGCAAATCCCAATTTTCTATTTCTGTTTCCATTCCGTATCTTTGAGAGTGAATGGTGGCTGGACGACCTTGTCTGTCATTGTGCAGTCTTCCATCTCCACAACCGCTGCCGCTGTGCCGAGCACTGGGCTGTCTCCGGAAGTGCTGGCGCCGTTTGTGTCCAATGCCGAGCTGATGGCTTTTCTGGAGCATTTGACTGCGTCTCAGTGCCAGAGTTGCCTCAGGTTTTGCATGCTACTCGTGTGCGCACAGCTGAGCATACCAAAACTCGGGGAAGAGGGCGCAGATTGCACAGCTGCCTTTCTTCGGGACGAAAAGTCTGTTCGGGGAAGGGGATTTGCTGGCGATAGTGTGAACACCAAGACGTGTGGTGAGTGGGTGCAGGTGGGGAAAGGGGAAAGATTAACCAACTCAAAATTCATGACGCCGATTCTTATCCGGCAGCCCCTGTCCCTGGCATTGAGAGGATAGAGATGCATTGGCAGGGTCCAGAGTGGGATGTTAAGCAGCAAGGGTGGGGAAGGCCGTCAGCGGGAGTCCGGGCGGCACACCGGGGAATTTGTGCGCAGAGTCACTTTTGCGCACAAATCGCCTGGGGTACGGACCGGATCCAGCAAACCGATACGCACGCTGTTTAATGGAGCTCCACCATCAGCACTAAAAAATGCGGCCCTTGCAGAGACGAGGCTGGATTTCGAACGCACTTGCGACACACTGCGTCGTGTGCTGGGGTGCAGTGCGGCCACTATGACCGAGCAGCGATGAGTGTCACGGGTTTGAGAGGCTAAGTGTGATGGTGCCGTGAGCAGTGCAGAGTATAGGAAGAATGGATAGTCCAAGTTGCCGAAATTGGTTGAACGCATCGACCCGCCCTCGGGGCACGGCTGGAGAAAACACGCGGCGCTCAGTTTCGAAAAAAGGTCATGCGCGTGCCGTTTCTGACATTCTGACTGGGGATGGGGTCATGGTTGGGACAATGACGCCCTTGATTAAGGGATGCCGAGCGGGGACTGCAGAGTTTCAGCAGTGCAGGATTTTCTGCGACCATGCGGCCATCCATGCCTGCCGTGCTCTCAGGACGCAACGCGCAGACCGAACCATCACGTTTGAGAAAGAGAAGGTCATGCCTGTGAGTCCCGCAGCAGGTCCCTCGCTCTTGACCCAGTGGATTGCCGTGCGCAGCCCCTCCCAGCAGCGCTGTGGCAATGAGGCCAGGTCCCCTGACCAGCGTCTGCCTCCCATGGAGCTCTTCCCCAACGACAGCACGGGCGTCGGGCACAATACGCGTGCCATCTGGTTGGACACTGAGAGGTGAGGTGCGCCAACGAAGGCACGCGAAAGTTGAGCAGCGTCGTCCTTTTTTCTTGCCCATCTTGTGCCCGTGCCCCCGCTTCACGTTTCTCGTACCCACCCTTGCCCTCTTTTTCTGTGACGGTGCCGGGGCACACCAGGGGATCATCCGAGCCCTTTGTTGTTGTGGCTGACCCTCTTGGGATTCTTCTGAGCCTGGAAGCCCCCTGGACACGCACAGTTGAACTGAGCAGCATGAGCGCCCTGCGTTTCCCTGTTCTGCCATTCGCTTTCCGCTTGTGTTCTGCGAGCAGCCCCTGATGCCCCTTACAGTCGTGTCTTTTCCAAGAAATTTACCACACTGAGTCTCCAATGGGACGTCAGCTGCTCGCCTACGGTTTTCCGATGCCACGAAATGCTCATTTCCAATGGCAAATGATGTCTCTTGTTTTCCCACTGCTTTCGGCTCTCCCGTTTCTCCTTCCCCTTCCTCAGCAGGTGTCTTGACTGAAGCAACAGAAATCCCGAGTCGAGCCACTGGTGCTTTTTACTGAGACTGGATTCCAAGAGGGCGGCATTCGGCTCCAGTGGGCATTTCCTCTCTTTGTGATGCCCCGCTCGCCGGTTTTTTGTTTCTGATTTCTCCTTCAATTCAAACCATCCATGCTCCTTCACACGTATTCTTCAGACAAATTCTGCACGTGGGGCGGATCAGGGTAAACTTTGTATTGAGCAAAGTTTCTCGCTCTCCTTGCATCTTTGTCGTTTCAAGAAATTTACCATCGAGTCCAATGGGACAGCAGTCAGCCTCCTGCCCACCATTTGCTAGACAGTGTGTAGTACTAGCCTGTAGCCAGGTTGTAGTAGTCTGTGCCTCTTCTTTCTTCCGCAGCTTTCTGGCATTCCTCTTTCAGCCAGTTATCAAAAGTGCAGACACTTTGGTGTGTGTTGTGTCTGTAGGAGAAAGGCACCCTGCACTATCCAAATCTGGACGCAAACGAACTCTCACACACGCACACAGGTAAAACAACACACAACACACACACACACACACACACACACACACACACAGAAACACAGAAACACACGCCTACGCACTCAGAAACGTGCGCACAAACACCTGTGCAGATGTGTGTTTGTTGGGGGGAACAAACAAAATGAGTGGCTGACGAGAAGTTCACAGCGCTCAAAGCTGGTTTTGCTGCCTTGTGTTTGTGTGGTGGGTGTGTATTATCTGTGTGTGTCCGTGTCCACGCACGCACGCACACCGGCCCGTGGATGTGGATGTGAATGTAGATGTGTTGGTCTACGTTTGTGTACGGAGTTGTGCGTTTCCATTTTTTACATTGTTGGACGAATTGCGTTGTGCGTGTTATTGTTCGTGAAAGCCATTTAACAACTGTTATTTTGCGTTCTCCTTTTATTGAAACATTGTTACGTACACTGGCGACATATTTCATATCCATTGGTGCTTTTTTTTTGTTTTCAAAAATCTGCAAATCACCATGCCACCTACTGTGGTGCACCCCTGGCCGAATGCCATCTGGATTCTTCATGTTTTCGTTCACCAGCACCTTGTTGAGATTGCATATTTGAAGACCCTTTCTATCAGAGGATACTCTCTGTGTATTCTGCATGCATTTCGCTGTGTCATGCTGGTCAACGGAGCAACCCAGACGGAGCGCTTGGAATCCGCAATGCTTAGCATACGAGCAGAGCAATTCCTATAACGTCGCCAGGGGCACACGGGGAGGCTTTTGCGAACCATGAAAACAATGCTGCCAATCGACACACCCAAACCCACTCACCCACCAACCATACATACACGCGTGTGCAGCACTACACGACACACTCACTCAAAAACACACTCGAACACAGCAGAGAGAAAGAGAGAGAGAGAGAGACAGAGAGAGAGAGAGAGAGAGCCTAGGAAAACTTCAAAAAAAATCACAAGGCATCATTTCAACTCAATGATGCATGTGTTGTCTATTTTTGATAGAGGCAACCAGTCGGGTGCGCAATTCACTCACACTTGGGGTAGGGTTTGTGGTGACCTTTGCTGGTATTTGCAAATGCGTTCTGTATTCTTGGCAATGCTATATGTTTCAAATATGACAGTACACGAGTGGCTGTGCAAAGATGCACAAAGGATGCCCAGTTTTGCCCCTCAGTGGAAACTACATAATGAAACAGCAATTTGCGCCACTCGTGGGATGGCTGTCTTAGCAACAGTCACCTTAATCTGCTCAACTATCTTTAGGTTTTCTTCTGCATCAGTTCCATTTAATGATTTAAATTTGAACTATGTAGCCCTTGCGATCATTTTTCATCGAATGAGATTGAAGCAGAAGCAGAACCCGTTGTTGTAAACCTTGAAACACCCCAGTCCACCTTGGTGCAGTGACTGGCTTTCAGATGAAGTCAGCCCTGCCCTCTCTCAATGTGTAGATAGGGTGACTTGTGGTATCACCAAATTCTTAGCTGAGGCAAGTGTGCTTGGCAGTATCAGATGTGTTCCATTTTGTAGGGTTGATGTAGTCGAGAGTAATCATGCCCAAAGTCACCACTGTGATTCGGGGACCATGTGCATGCATGCACGCATGCATGCAGGGGCATACATACCTACCTAGTTACATCCATCCATCCATCCATACATACATCAAGACACGCACAGATGCCACCAAGGTGAGGGGCCAGATCCGGGGATCCGGGCCTTCTGGTGGCATGGCTGCCAGACCCAGTATGTCAGTAGCCAGGCCATCCATCCATCCATCCATACACATGCATGCATGCATGCATGCATGCATATATACATATATGTGCACACATTCATACATACATACATACATACATACATACATACATACATACATGCATACATAGTCATAGTCATAGTCATAATCATTTATCATGCCGTCTACTGGAGTTAGGCAGGTGGTTCCTACCTTGCTTGATCCCGTGGGTCCCAGGGCTGCCCGAGGTGGCCCACAGCATACATACATACATACATATTTACTTACTTACATCCATACATACATTAGATACAAACACATTTGCAACGCATGTGCAGCACACATGCACATCACGTACAATACAATATTTGTGCAAGGGAGTGAGGGCCAATTGATTCGACCATGCACCACCACAAAGGTCCGCCCCTGCAGTGCGACGGACAGTGCACAGCCCCTCAGGGTTCGAGCTCACTGGATTTTTGCAGACAGGCTGGATTTTTGCAGACAGGCGTGCATGCCACAGAGTCGTGGTGGTCTTGCCCCCATCCATACCTCCAGACATACGTGCACGTATGTACGTGTGCTGCAAAACGTAATATGAAATTCAGGGTTATATTCACAAACTGCAAGGGAGGGCCAGTGGTTTCCCTGGTGCAATTAAGAAGATGTAAAAATCACGACTATATCGACAAAATTCAAGGGCCCACCATGCTTTTGGAAGATCAAATTGATGCATTTTGAATGCACAGCAGATTCCCCCCTTTCCAAGCAGTATGGCATCCAGGATGATTACTGTGCATGCACACCAAACCCTGCACATGTCACTGTAGAGATTTGTTCCATCAAGGATGAATTGGGAATCCTTTTTTTTTTGTTACATTTTGTCCTGCACATTTTGCACTTTGGTACTCTTTCCTCTAGCCATGTTCATCCACCGTCAAGCCACCGCGTCCATTGCGTTGGACTTAAAGCAGCTACCCTGCAAGAACTTGGACTGAGGGCCTTGCCCAGGGCACCTGGAACTACACACAAACCGCCACGTACAGTTGACTCTGACGTGGAGCCAATACTTGGCCTCTCCTTTGTGGAGAGTGATGGTGTCAACATATCAATGTGCATCATCTCAAGGAGAAAAGTTGAAGAGAATGGGGGCGTTTTGCGCGCTGTGCCCGCGCTGCGCGCGCGCTGTGCACAAAGTTTGTACAGGACGATGCCCAACCTGCATAGTGGTGCCCAGTACCCGTAACCATGAGCCTTGTTATGCATTTATATGAGTTGCATGCATGCTTTGCCCTCATTTCTAGTGCATTGGTATGTGTTGTTGTGCATCCTTTCCTATAGGTTTGTGGTATCTTTTTTGAGATTCGCCCCATGCATATTCAGTGGCTTTCTCATCAGGCGGCAGCACAGAAATCACTAGTTGAGCCTCGCCTCGCCTCAACTGTTGTTTGCACTTCCATACTTAGGCAGTTTTTCTGTCTTCTTTTCATAATAAGTGCCATGGGCGGGCATGAAATGCAACCAGCCTCAGAATCACATCAACCTCACGCTTCCGCCGAGGAGAGACTTGCAGAGCAAGCCAGAGAAACTCAGCAACTACGAGAGCAGCTCGCCCGGGCGTCCGTGAAGGAAGGTCTGACACTCCCTCCCCTGTCCGTGCCAGAGCTAAACAAGGAAACATCAGGCTGTCCAACGTTGTGGGGGTGTAGTATGGTTTGTATAGGCAAGAATATTGCCAATTGTAGCAAAAACCCCCAATTTCTTCCTGTCATGTGCACACTGTGCGCGCTGTGCACACACGCCCCCAATGTCTAATTGATTCATTTTAATTTGTGATGGTGCATTTTGCGGCACCTGCAGCATTGGAGCCTCTAGCTCTGTTGGCGCAGAAGGCACCCTGCCATGTGACCCACCAGGACAGCAAAGGTGGGAGATTGTGCCCTCAAGCCCAAGGCCTATGCTCCCAAATATGCATTCTCTCTCTCTCTCTCTCTCTCTTTTCTTTGTGGCGCCTGCAGTGTGCAGCACCCCCAAGGCTGGGCCGTGGCCTTAATCCTAGGCTCAGCGTGAAAAGGTTAATGGCGTCTCCAAATCACTGCCACACCCCAGTCGTTTCCATCACAGATCTTCATCTTACAGGGGCAATAGGCAGTGGTATGTGAGTACAGTACCACACTGCAAGGGGGCCAAATGGTCACGACAGCCTTGAGTGCTGGTTGCGGTTGCTTTCTTCGCCTGCAGTGGTGAGGTGGCTCTCTTGGGTGCATTGTTACGCTGCAGGGAGGTGGGCAGTGGGCAGTGCCATTCTTCAGTGCCCCATTGCATTGGGGCAGTAGGTACCAGTATCCTTCAGTGCACTGCCACACTGCGGACAGTTGGTAGTGGCATTCTTCAGTGTACTGCCAATGCCACAATGCAGGGGTGTAGTGGGCAGTGATATCTTTCAGTGCACTGCCATACTGCAAGGGGGCAGTGCCTCTGTGCACTGGTGTGTTTGGGGGGGGCAGGAGCAAATTCGATTACCGAGAATATTTGGCATTGAAGCACCAGAATAGCATCAATCCGCATACTTGGTACCACCCACCATTTCTTGGCCTGGGGTGGGGAAGGTCATTTAGGGGGGATGGGAAAGCATCAGATGCGGAGGAGGAGGGGGGTTGACGGCAGAGGGAGGGAGGGTCACCAGGAATGAAACGCAACACAGGAAGGCTTTGTCCAGTCCCTGCAATGACAGCAGGGCGGACAGGCATGGCTTTGATGGCATTCCTGTGATGGGATTGGGACTGGGCCCTGGTATTGCATTTTGGTGGCCTTAGGACTCTGCAGCAGCGTACAAGCCCTGAGGCTCCCTGTGGGGACCACACCAAGACAAGAAAAAAAAAAGAGACAAATGTTGAGGAATGGTAGGTTCATCCCCAGCCGTCTAAACACCATGTTGTGATTTTTCCCCAACCTATTTGTCCAAAAGTCTTCAGGAAAATGCAATCTTATGGTGCATGCTGCATGTCGGAAGATACCTTGCCAGCCCTGCGTGTGTGCAGTACCTCATCAAACCCCGTCAACGCAATGAGCTGCAAAGCAATGCTGCAGATACCCACTGGTTTCATTTCAACGAACTGCACTGTCAGCTTCATTGTATTTCCCCCCCAATCAAATCCATTTCTTAAACTTAGTTGTTGCACAGTGCATGCACGCACACATCCAGTGATCTGTATATCCTGTTGGATTGCTATGAAAATGGTACACTTATCATGAGGGATTTCATCATAAGGTGATGTGTTTGAGGAAGTCTTTGGTAACGTTGTTCCATGCAACCTGATGAGCAGTTGCCAACATCCGTTGACAGTCCGTTCTCGTAGGGCTGGGCATTTCGATTTTGAATTTTCAAATTTCAACATCGTGTGCAGTACCCAAGTCAAGGAGTGTGCAAGTGTGATCAATGGGGCTGGGTCGCCTCATTGTCCATGTACTTCCATAAACCCGCTCCCTCCTGCTTGCCTTTCCAGATGACTCCGGTCTAGCTACTCTGCACGTGAAACCAGGAACCATCCTTCAGACTGCACAAGCACATACAATCCACCCACACATGCTGACACCAGTGACAAAAAAAGGGGGGGGGAAACCAATGCTACACCGATGCCATGGGTTTGTTCTCTTGAGATGTCTGTGATCTATCTGAGACTGCCTCATTGCCCCCGCATTTGAATATAGCAGGACAATGGCGAGTTTTTGTGTTGTTTGAAGGCAGCTTACAGCACATTGATGATGGTCCAAAGACAGCGTGACACTGCTGATGTAGAGTCCGCAAACCTTTTCCTGGGTGCTTTACTGTAACATACCGATGGTACACAGCGCTGGACCAGAAAAAAAATCGCGAATTGATGATGTTTATTTGCTCCTGGCTGGCTGGAAACAACCAAGTTCCATTCAAAATATCCAAAACTGCCACATCCAAATCATCATGTGCGTTTACCAATTTTGCATGCGCACAGATGGGTTAGTGAGCACTGGGGCCAGCAGAGACTGATCCGTCGATGATTGCTGCTGCTTTAGCGTTCGCAGCTTTCACAACATATCCAACTAATTTTGAGCAACAAACATTAGTTCAAGCGGGCAGTAAGAGGTCGGGTCACTGTGTGTCGTATCAGGGGAGACACAGGCTTCGGTAGCAAGTTGGGGGAGGGGGGGGGGGGCAGTCTTTTGTTCCCTCATCATAGTTTGGTGATTGTTGCTGCCACTCGGCCTTTGCATTAGCCCGCACACCCGAGCCACGTTTTTGTACATATTCCGGAACAGTCTACTTTCGACTGCCGACAAAATGGCACCGGATGAGGTGATAATCGCTTACTTGCCCTTGCCCTTTCCCAACAAACCTTGTGTACCCTTTGGAATCCACACTGTGTTCTGCTGTGCACACAAGTTGCCACATCTGAGATTGAAAGCCGAACAGAAGGAGCACTGCATGTTGTTAAGGGTGTAAAGCCCGGATCGGCGACCACTGCAGTACATGGCCTTTTCTGTTTTGCATAATGTCTTCTGGGAAGGGAAGGTAGCGAGCAACTGTGTCGAGCTAGGGTAGTAGGGGTGGCCTAATTTTGAGAGCGTTTGGGAGGAGTCGGTCTGGGGGCTCTTCAGGGGGGAGTATAGTCTAAAAGTAGCGCACAGCGCAGTGCAATGATTCCCCCTTGGTGTACAAAACGGACAGCAGCACACCGAGTCCACTGTACTCAGCCATATTTTGCGCTGAGCAGGCGGTATTGTGCATGCAGTTATTGCTGTACCCCGGAGTGAGGAACCCACAGGAGAACCCCATTCAGCTTCCACTGCATTGGGCAGATGCCAGTGTGGTTGTAATGTCACCCAAGCGTAAACATTTGAAGCTGCTCCTACAATGACACACAGTGCTGGACGATTCATATATTGTGAGTAGGTGCTCCCATTCAAGAATTTTGAAGGGCGCACAATTAACCTGGAGCAGGTGAGCCTGACCCTGTTCTCTTCCGCCAGCCCAGAAATTGCATGGATTCTCATGCACACTGAAACCTATATCCACCCTATATCCACCCACACCCATGCCCACATATTTGAAACAATACAGTAATGCTTTGGCATGGCTGTGTCTTGCAGATCTAAGGTGAGCACCCCCTGCCCCTCACCTCACTCCTTCCACTGTATTTGCTTACTGGGAATTTTGGTAGCCAACCAGCCACATGGAATAACCCCCAATTTGGCAGTCAGGGAGAGTGTGTCGAAGCCGGGCCTTCATTTGACTGGAACTTCAAGAACAGCCACAATACTTCCCCCTGCATGTTGCCCCCCCCCCCCCCTGTGCCATTGCATCAAACAGGATGCACAATTTTGGTGGTTTGGACGATACTGAATGACTCTGGTACTCGTGCCAACATGTGTCAGACACTACAGCCTGAAGGCTCTCACCTTCATCTCTGCAGGTCCTGCACATTCGAAGAGAAAAAAAAGGACATCACTTACAACAGCACTCTGACTGCTGCGATAATATGCTTGTTATTTTTTCTGATTCAGCTGGAGACCCATGCCAATCGTTTCAATATCATTTGCATTTTAGCGTCCTTCTTTTCTGTGGTCAGCATGGAATAGATTCCGGAGGACCTCTTTATTTTCGCTTTCTGTTGAAGACCGCTTGGCTGAGGGCGACGGTTGCTCTATCGGATGGCAGGTGGCTGACAGTCGGCATGGCGGATTGACAGAATCGCCACAGGTTCATGCAATGGAGTCATGCTGAAATCTGATTTGTTGGATCTGAATTGAACCCCACTGAGGATGCCTCACGCACTGTGCGATTTACGCCCGGTTGACACAGAACGATGGTGCAAATAAATGTAGCCCAAAAGTGGTCACAGGGCACCGGGCATCAGGAATGGGTGGCCAATTGTTGTGTTTAGGTAGAAATAAGCATTTTGAGGTCCACCGCAGGGGACATTGTGCATTGGAAATATATTGGTGTTACTAAGGGGGCACACTTAGTGAAATGCGCTCGCAGTGCAACTACTTGGGCATCTGGCCGTACCAGAGAGGGAGCGTTAGTGCGCAGGGCAACTTTTTTGACCCCTATC
The DNA here is from genome assembly GCA_964036045.1 of Eutreptiella sp. 'Long Island Sound 2002'. Lineage (NCBI taxonomy): Eukaryota > Euglenozoa > Euglenophyceae > Eutreptiales > Eutreptiaceae > Eutreptiella > Eutreptiella sp. 'Long Island Sound 2002'. The sequence goes on from OZ038378.1 coordinate 188,173,373, forward strand.
CCACAAGTGACCTTTTAGGGGGTGCATTACGGGGGCACACGTAGCGCAGTGCAACTATTTGGGTGTCTGGCCGTACTACAGACCCATACTTTGGGATAGTGGGGGCATCATTGTTGTCCCTAGCGTAGGTTTTGACTTCCGATTTGGTCCCCTTGTTTGGGGACCCCCGAGGCTGTGGAGGTTTAGCTACTTTCATCATACCGTCCATGCTGTGAGAGGGTACGGGGGGGGGGCAACTTCGTGCCGACTATCATTGTGCTATCTGAGACAACATCTGGCGCCATGCAGACAAAAATCCTGTCATAATTGATTCCATATCATCAGATGGGATTGGCCAAGGTCATAGTTGGAATAAGCAGAATGTTACACGCATAGCAGGAGACACATTACACCTGGTCACTCCTTATCTTAGACCTCCATTGCCATGTGCCATGAGGTGAACTGTCTACCTTTCATGTTTGTCTGAGCTGTTCTGTTGCGGATTTTGGTGGCTTTGCATGAGCCCTGGGGGTCCTTGAGATGTATGGGGAGAGACCCTCAACCCATTCTCCCGCGGTACTGGTCACAATCTATGTCAAATGTTCATTGCGTGGCATGGTTTTATGAGGCAAGCAACCGACAAGGTTGAAGCCTGTGCCCTCCCAGCAGCAGCAACCCACCAGTCCCCTGGGTTTGTGCACACGCAGGCCCGAATTATGCAATTGGAGACACAGTACTTCCCTTCAGTACAATCTCTGAGAAGTTCTTGATTTTCTGGCGCCATGTATGCTGATTCAGCCTTGTGTGTGAAACAAAGCCACTGTGGTAAGAACATCTTTTTGATGGAATTGGCTTATCTCGGTCTTTATTGATGGTTGCTGGTTTGCTACAGTGGCTGCTGTCTTGTTTCCCACTTTGTGGGGACAGGGTGGCCCACAGTGAGATTCCGGGCCCAGAGACGAGGTCCTGTGGGGGTGTTCCTCCCAGCCCCCCCCCACCCCCAAAAAAAGAACATGCTTCAGAAGAATTTTGTTTTCCCCCCTCTCCGGTCCAAATTTGCCCTCCCCCTCCCCGTTTTCCATGACAGCCGAAACTTGGAACTGTAGGAAGTGAAATGGAATGTGCCTTCAGTGCCCATGTATACGTACCAGGTAACCAAGTGCAGTTGGTGGGTGCAGGGCTGGAAGTTTTGGCCTGACCTACACAGGCCTTGAGGAGGGCAAGTTGCCATAACAGGCTGAAGGTATGGATCCTCAGATCGACAAAATAAGGCCAATCCAAGAACAATGAGCCAGTGTGAGAGCTGTGTGTCACATACAGCTGAATTGACCTGCTGAATATTGCTGCATATGCATACCAGGACGTGCATGTCTGGAGCACTCTTTGATGTGCATGCGGCCCAAAAAAAACGGGGCGAACACGGACAGCCTGTAGCATGGGGGCGTTCGGTTGCATCCATTGCTTTGTGCCCCCCCAAAAGTTCCACTGTGGCAGACACTCTTTCTGCAACAGCTGGTACCAGACATAATATTATGTCTGAACATCCGATTTTCAGCGTGTCCGATCGCTCTGGTCTGGTTACAGTGCAGTGCCTCGTGTTGTGTGTGTGTGTGTGTGTGTATGTGTGTGTGTCATACATGCAGCTTTGCACAGCTTCAGTCAACCCAAAAAGATCTGTTCAAAAGTCAGCTTTGAAAGGATCCATTCACTGGGTGAATCTGCATATGTTTGTGCACTCAACAACAGATCGGCCTAAATGGCCCGGCAGCTCAGCTCTTCACAATTATGAATATATTGAGATGGAAACGATGGCAACAGCCTCTTAATGCAGTCACCCTGCAGGGTGAAGGCTGGACTGTCCTACATGTGCATACGATTTGCAGACTTTGCCCGATCGCTTTCGAAAAAAGGTCGATCTATGAACGCTCTCAAAATGTCAGTCCAAAGCCCTGTAGCTCTGTGCCATGCAATAGCTCTATCCATCCAACAGGCAAACTTCCCTTCAGGACAGAAAATGCAGTGGCGCATGCTACAGGGTGCTGTGTTCATGGCAATTTTGATTTTTTTTTGCATGTGACAGAATGAGATGACCATTTTGGAAACCACAGGCACCCCTTCCTAGATGTTTGACATCATCTGTCACTTCATCCTCCATTACTTTCTCCATGACTCTTCCTCCCACAAGAGGCATCTACTTTCTCCCCACATATCACCATATATGCCCTGCAGTGACCATCTCCTGCAGAGATGACAGATGCTGTCTTGTGACCACCGTGTCAAGTCATATCCGAAGAGCTTGCAAGGCATTGGCAGGCCAGAATAGCAGGTCACTGGTGCTCCTGCTGGTGCTGTCTTGCCCCCGTGTAAGCCATCCAGGCACATTGGAGGTCATCATAGGTGGCCTGCCCTGAGGTAGCTGCTGGAGACCACTGGGAGTCAACGACTGGGACAACTGGGAGGGTGAAAGGCCGGTCTGTGTTGCCCCCGTGTGATCACAGAGCAGGCAGTTGTGCTTCCACAGTTGGCTGTCCATTGAACGATATGCTTCTGAGAATCTTTTTGCAGCACAAAACCATGGTGTACAGCTTGTGATCTAACCAGCAGCAGCCACATGAACGCACGGGGCCTGGCCAGGCAACCACTGAGCAAACATAACCTAGGTCAGCCATTGTTCTGTCGGCGCCGAAGGCACCCTGCCAGTGCCACGCGACCCTCAGGGAAGCAATGGCGGGACTCAGTGCCCTCAAGCCCAAGGCCAATGCTCCTAAATATGCTCTCTCTCTCTCCCTCTCGTTTTCTGAGAATCTTTTGCCATACATGCTGAATACCCGGCAGCATCCCCTATGGTATCACTCGAAGAAGCCTGTATTGGGTGATACTGTATGATTCTGGTCATAACACCAACATGTGTCAGACATTATAGCCCGAAGGCTCTCTCACCTTCGTCTCTCCTGCAGGTCCTGTACACTGGAAGGAGAAAAAAGAATCTTTTGCCGTCCAAAAGATTTACAACCTGAGATGCTGCACAATTTTGGAATTACTGCCTGGCACCTCCTCAGTATTTGTGCTGACGAAAAAACACAGATGAATCTAAATCCGCCAACTGTTCCGTCCTGCTTGGGGTATTTGGGTCAAGATCCAATGGGTGCCCTAGGGTAGGAGATTGAGTTGTTTTGCTCTGTCTTATGTGCTCATGTTTTCTTGCCATTGCCAGTTGGTGTTGTGCCTTGTTCCATTTTGCTGCTGGATTGGGTAACCCACTACGACTGGCAGATTGTGGTGAGGATATGTTGAGGTTTTGAAAGGCCCATGGTGGGTGCCGCCAGCGCGGTGCACAGAGTGCACCAGGGCATGTGCGTTTGGCTGCATCCGTGAACCCTGATGCCCATGTGCGCCGCAAGTCACCACGTTGCTCCGTTTTGAAGTCTTGGGGCTATGCTCTGCAGCATGGTGTAAAACCCAGGGTATTTCAATGATGCAGTGTGCGCGGTGCGCCGGCGGCACCCTCATGGACTTCTGTCTGTCCCAAGGCCCAGGGCAGGGATGTGCTGGGTGCTTGGCCCACCTTTGGAGGGATGGGTGGGTGGGCATTACGGAAATCCTGGGCGGGTAGGTCATTTGGGAGAATTTGAACCCAAAGTTTAGCAATAAAGTTTGGTTTAAACCCAGCAGGGACAACAAGTGTGTGTTGTCTCAGGGGGAGACGCCGGCTTCTGCTGCATGGGGGGTGAGGGTGGGGCGATTGACCACCATTGGAATGATCTTGTTCCCTCTCAACAGTTTGATGATTGTAGCCGCCAGTCGGCCATTTCAATGGCCCGCACCCACCACTGTTTCCTTGGCACTACTGTAAATGTGTGTGATTTCCCGCCATCATGTACATTAGCTACATGCCGTTAGTTTGGGTCATTTTGATGCATTGCTTTTTGGAGACTGTCATGTCAATTGTTCTCATCATTTGTCATTTTCTGCTATTGTGTGTCTCATCATGCATCAGCAGGCCTGTTCATATGATGTGTGCCAGTTGCAGTGCATACTGAAAACCCCCGTTTTTGCACTAAAACCCCCCCCCTTTTGTACTAAAACCCCCCGGGCTCTAAAATGCACTAACCCCCCCCCGTCTTATACTACCCCCCCCCCCCCCCCGGGGATTTTTAGTATAACAGGAGGGGTTTTGGGCGGGGGTTTTTTAGTACATTTTGGGGGTTGTTTTAGTACATTTCGGGGGGCTTTTTTTAGTACATTTCGGGGGTTTTTTTTGTACATTTCCAGGGGTTTTATAGTACGTTTTGGGGGTTTTTTTTAGTACATTTCCGGGCGGGGTTTAGTGCATTTTGGGGGGTTTTTCAGTACGTTTTTGGGGGCTTTTTAGCACATTTCGGGGAGAGTTTTTGGTACATTTCGTGCGGCTGTTTAGTACATGGGGTGTGTGTGTGTGTGAGTGGGCTTGTGACCAAGTGGACGCATGGCTGCCACAGAGTTCCAGAGTGGGGTCTCCCGTTTAGTGTGGGGAACCCAATTTTTCTATTGTCTGCTATCTACTGTCTACCCGCCCCCCCCACTCTCGTTTCCCCTCCCCCGAGGAGGTCGGCATGTCGAGGTATAAACGATTCAGGCGCCATATTGGGTAAGAGGCATGGACGGTCTAGTGGTATGCGCCATGGCTGGCGCTCTTCGTGGTTGGGGGTTCGATTCCTGGTTCGTCTGTCCGTCCAGGGGCCCGCCGGTGAGGTCCCCGCCACCGCCCCCTTCAGCATCCCGCCCCACCATCGGTACCGCCGGTGGATCGGTGGCGTGTCTCGTCCTCATAGTTTTTTTTTGTCTCGCCATGGGGTATGTTTTACTTTTGAATGTATCAGGTATGTCCACACGGGAAAACAAAAGCAAGGCACTATCCACAGCACACCTGCATCAACGCGCTCCGTCACTGGTACCGCCGTTGCGCCGCCGGAACCGCATCTCCTCCTCATAGTCCTCTTCAGCGGGGACTCGAACCCCCGTCTTCAGGGCGGTAGCCGGCTGCATCGCCGCTGCGGTACAGGGCCCAAAAACCTTCTTCATGTCTCCTAGCTCTTAGGAATGCTTTGTTTGGACAGAAGGTATGCACCAAAGGCTGGGCCTGTGGCCCCCTCACATCCACATTGTCGTCACAGTCTGTGTGGCTCAATGAATGAGCATGAGCCATACACACACACACACACACACTGCTGACCCCCGCTCCGTGAGTGTTGTAGGACGAAACGACACGTTGGCCGATTGAGAGCCACCATACTGCAAGCCTGTCCAGCCGCCTGTGGACCTCAACCCCTCGTACAGTGACCTGCAGGCTAGAGGTTTTGGCCGACAAAACACGGCCAGAAGAGGGTAACTAGGCAAACATCAGTGCAACCTGTACATACGCTGAAGTGCTCGTGGAACCATCGTATCAATGGAACTGCCGGACATTGCTGCATATGCATACCAGGATGTGCATGTGTGGAGCGCTTTGTTGACCTGCTTGCGGCCCCCCACTCTCAAATCTTCCCCATTTTTTTCAATGAAACGTGTGTTTATAACAATGCCTCTTCCGCCAAAAAAACATTCTTTTTGTAGGTGCGCCTACTATTTTCTTCATCGCATTTATTTATTTGTTGGCTAAATGACTAGGATGGCGGTAACATCTGGCACAAATCGGCCCTATATGGCCCCCAAAATGAAAATTGACACGTTTTGGAAACCTTTCCAAAAACAATTATAGTTGTGCATATGCAATTTCACTGTAAAAATTTATTTTTAAAGGGCACTATTTGAACAGAAAACCGCAAGTGTTACCCCCCAAAGGGTCATCCCTGGGGTGGTGCCCAAGCCATGTGCGCGACACGAACTAGTTACGGATGTTGTTGTTGTAGGTATGTTCATATATTTATCCCGAAGCACATGTTTGGAGATGTAGAATTAAGACATGATACATCATGAGCAAAAACTAGTAAGTCGGTACACTGCTGATGTGGTGTACGGTAGTGTGATATCACACAACAGATCGATGTCAGTTCGCGTATGTTATTGCCTGCTGCATTGCTTCTTCCGCTGGGGGTAATCTTTTTTTTAGATGTGAAATCTTTTTTTTAGATGCGCTAGAATTTAAGAAAAGTGCTAAAATTGAAGTCAAAACAACTAAAAAATGAGCAAAAACAACTAAAAAAAATAAGCAAAAACATGTAAAAAAATTTCGCATGAAAAAAGATATTCTACTAAAAAACAAGATTCCAACAAATCCTAAAATCTAAAAAAAAGTCATTCGCATGTTTAAAAACTTCAAAAAAGCAGAATCTTTTTTTTAGATGGCCAGGTAAAAAGTGAGATTTTGGCAAGCCAGGGGTGGGGAGGGGAGGCAGAAATGCAGTTCCTAGGGGCACCCCACATTCCTGAGCGAACCCTGAAAAACAAGGCACAAAGCAAAGAACGGTAAACAATGCCAACAAGACCGGAGCAAATGGCTGAACATTTGCAGAATGTGCTGTTGCATTACACACTACATTACATGAAGATAATCTAACCCACTTGATGGCGTCGGGACATGCCACTGTGCAAATGATGCACAAGATGCCTACCTTGTGGAGAAAAGCTAAAATGCCGTGGATTTTTTTGGACATGTCAAACAAATACACAACCAGCATCGCTCCCTGTGTGCACCTTGGTCAGTCCATGTTGACCACCATCTGAAGATGTTTTGAAAGAGCAAAACTTGAGCATGAAATTATGGGCAAAATTGTGCACCCACTGAGTAGTGCTTGAAAACAACCTCTACGAGGCAATGCCACTCGGCTTTGTGCACCGAATATTGCCTCTAAACAAAGTCCGAGCAAGGAATCTGAACGTTGGGACTGACTAAGCAGACAGCAAGAGCTGCAAAAAATGAGCATATAATGCAGGAACGGATGTGTTGAATGCAGGGCTCTCAGGAGTTGATCACTATGGCTGGCAGACACTGTAGCACTTTGCATTGCAAAAGAAATGAGCAACAAAAACCTGGTGGGATCACTCTGCGTTGGAAAACAGCTCCCCACTCAGCAACCACGACACACTGCTTGTGTGGACAGGCAAACAGTGGGGATCATTGTCATTCTTCTTCCATGTACTGACCACACACCCGCAGAAAGACACGCTGCTCTCTAGAAAACTTGTGGCTCGTCAATTTCTCAAAGGCCTCAGCCTGGTTCGCAGGTGAAAGGCGGATCTTAGAAAACTTGCGTGTGTCATCTAGAATGACGTTCCAGAAATCATCACATTTTTGTTGATCGTGGCGCACGTTACCAGTGTACCTAAGGTTTGGAACCTGGTGGTTTTGAAAATAACCGGTTTCAAACGATTATTTTTACAAAAATAACCGGTTTTGCCGATTAATAGTTTTCAAAATAATCGGTTTTTCCGATTAATTACCCTTTACTAACCAAAATCTTGCCATCCGCAGAAGAGGGCCCATACAAGTCGAAGCACAGTGATCAAAACTACCCAAGAAGTTGTAATTCACCATCGGCCATCGTTTATTGCTACCAAAGCCTTTGCTTGGAGCAAAAATCGGACAAAATGTCTACAAAATGTACTGCCGCAAAGACCCCCGAAAATTTGGAACCCTTCCGATGAATTCGTTTAAATCAGTTTTCAAAATAACCGGTTGTGCCAATTGCTTTGAAAATAACCTCCTATTATTGCCGATAACCGGTTTTTCCGATTAATTGGTAAAACCGGTTCCGAACCCTAAGTGTACCCCACGGGCACCTTGAAACGTTTCTTGTTGATGTACAAGGCTTCACGACTTTGCGATGTCCCTGGCCGGGTATTCACCTATGCAGATGAGCGCAGGGACGTTTTTGGGCCAGTAGCTTCGTGGTCGGAGTCTGACAGGATAGATCTAACACTATTAGCACCGCTAGAAAGAGTTTTCGATCGGCCGGCCTGCATTATAGCGCGACCAGACAGGCACGCGCGCGCACACAGGCATCCGGCGATCGTCCATTCCAGTAGTGCATTGGAATTTGTCCTGTCAAATCAGAATAATTGCAAATTTCTGATTTTTGATTTAATTCCGATATCTAAATCTGAATTCTGCCTGCTACTATGTGCAACGGTCACTGAATTCTGTTTGCTGTGCATACTGGGTCAGTCCCGAAACCCAGGTTCCCCGACTGTATGAAGTTGTGAATATGGGCAGGGGTTGGCTTGATGCAGTAGCACTCCTTGTAACCTCCCCCCGTGCAACTTTTTGAGACATACATGATGATCATGTAAAAATCTTTTTTTTTAGTGCGGAGTTTTTTTTTTTAGCACGGAATCTTTTTTTTTGCACGGAATCTTTTTTTCTAGCGCGGAATCGTTTTTTTAGCTCGAAATCTTTTTTTTTATGCTAAAAAAATAAATGCCAAAAAATAAGATTTCGCATCTAAAACAAAAGCTTGGACCCACTTGGTGGTGCATCATCCACAGCAATTCTCCGTGGGGTGGACCTGCTGAACGCAATAGAACTTCTGCAAATCTCGTACCCATTTCCATTCCAAAAATCACCTCCAAACTGTGGCCACTTGTCTGGTGAGCAACTTGTGCATGATATGCTGAATGCTGTGATACTACACACCATGCTTTTCAACACCAGATTCTGCCCACATTCCAGTATGCAAAACACAAAAGCTGCAGGCAATCAAACTTCATAATGCTTCCAGTGGTAGCAGCAACGGTGCAGTGATGGTCTTGATCTTAGCCAAGGACTGAACCCCAAAACATCACTTGACAATGCAACTGCTACAGGATCCGCACATGAGTTTCAGGCTTTCTAAATAAATGCAAAATGCAGGAAAACACAATGAGGAAACAAGATACCACAACGCCTAATATGTCGAATCAACCAGAAAAGATGAGGCAAATATGGACTGTTGAGTTTAGAAAAACATTCTGGAAGGAAAACTGTGATGAAATGCCCCAACACAACCAAATTGGCTGCCATGACTTTGGAGGGAAGATAGCACTCCAGGGTACTCTAGTCATCAAGGGTCAACCCTGTCGGATGCTACGATTGTGCTGCAACGCAATGCTGCACGGGCATAACACAGAAGCATGCCAAACGATGGTTGCCTACCCACCTCCCGGAGAACACTGCTGTGACTATTCAAGGACCTTTACAGGTGAGAGAACTCTGGTATTGGCCTTTATCAAATGGGCATATGGTAACGTGCCAACGGTGACACAACACAACAAATGCATGCAATGGCTTCCATATTGGGCTGTGGTGTCGGATTCTACGGCAGGGAAAGCAATGCAATGAAATATCCTGCCAAATGCACCACAAAAACCCTTTGGGAGTGGGGAAACCAAAAAATTTGAAGGGCCAAGAAATTTGAAACCCAACTTCCGGTGCCCTGTGACGGCTCCAAACGCAGGGCAGTGGAAGCTCTGGGTGCCAATGGGAAACGAATCATTACCCCCCCCCCCCCCCTTGCGCAAGCACCAGCCAGGTCAGGAAAGTGACGGTCAGACCGGGTCCTGGTGCTTAGACAAGGCGGTGCAACCGCGCGACGTGTTTGGTCTTTTCAATCACCCATGGAGCAAAGAGTTCCTGCATCTCAATATTAATTTTTTTGCTCACCTCATGCTTGTCGCATGCCTGAGACCCAAGCAGAATATTGTTATGAGCGTGAGGACTCATCACAAGTATGAAACATCCCCTCTTTCCCTCTACAATCGGCACACAATCACACTTTGCCTACTTTCTGACCGTAAAAGCCGTGGTCAGAAAATTCTTTGGTAAAAGTGACGGTCGGACCGGGTCTTGGTGCTTAGACAAGGCGGTGCTTGCGCACGGGGGGGGGGGGGGTTATTTCAGAACGACCACGAAAACAGCACAGAATAGGGGATAACGGACTGGAAAGACGAAAAGTTGTACAGGGTGTGCGGCCGGGGGTATAGGACCTCATTAAAGTGAGCTAAGCGGAACCTTTTGTGGACCTTCCCTGTTTAGCGGACGGGGCGGGGCGGGGGCGGCGGGGGGGGGGGGGGTTCAGAGCTGGCCGGAAGAAAATCTCTGGCGCCGTAGCAAAAGCAGTTACTGGCGATTAGAAAAGCGGCTGGGGGAAAAACCACGCGGTTACAAAACGGTTGAAAACTGGGTGGAGACGGACGGCAGCGGCGATTGGGTTGGAACGGCTCTTCAGCCCTGAAGGGTGGAGGGACATCACCCCCTTCAAGCACAGGCTGGGTCAGGTTTGTGCTCCCCACAAGGGTGGAGATGCCAGTCCAGTTGCTATCTGTACAACCCCAGAGATGTACTGCACGTACCTCAAACAAACCCTCCTTTCAGTGACAACCCCAGAGTTCCACTTAATAGGGAGGGGGGGCTGTCGAGGGGGTTTGGTATGACACCTGGATATCGTGCTGTCTTCAGCTGGCGGGGGTTATTGGCCTCTCGCCACTTACCCATGCCCGGACAGTCCACATCAGAGTTTTTTTGCTTCAGGGCTGTCCAGAGCACCAGGGGGGGGGGATTTGGGATGGGAAGGGTCCCAGACCCACACACACACACACACACACACACACACACACACCTCGACTTTCCCCCGGCCCAAATTTTGCTCCTTGCCTTCGGCGGCATGTTTTCACGTTGTTGTTGGTGCGGATGGTTATCCCCTGCACATGCGGCTATTCCCCGCCCTTTTCTTGTCCGGGCACATTGGTCAGACCGGCCAGTTGAGCCGAAACTGCAGGGCAACTGTTGGGCCAGCCCAGAAATGCACTCACCCAAAACACCACCAGCCCCCATAATGTGTTGTACCAGGGGGAGGGGGGTTTCTACGCCTTTTTCGAAACAGCCGTTGAGGCAAAAGGGCAAAGAAGCCCAAAATTTCTGAACCCCTCCCCCCTCGACCCCCTCGACTTCGGTAGGTTGGCACAAGGAAGGGAGAAAAGGGCGCTGTACGCCTGCAGGGCGCACTTTCCTGTTCCTTCGCCCAGAGCACCAGATGGGTGGGCCTTCGGTTCGCAGTGACTGGGAGTCCAGGAGGTGGTCGCTCTTGTATGGTATTTCAGGGCGGGCGCTTGGAAGGGGCACCGATGGAGCACAGCAAGATACCACACTTCCTGAATGCCTGAATGCCTGCCGCCTTCCCACCGAGTCTACTTCCTCGTGCCCTACACCGAAGTCTGCGGCATCGTACTATTGGGGCTGTGATCCCTGAGAGCTCACGTGCGAACGATGCAAAGGCTCGCGAAGTCCAAAAGGGTTCTGGCGGTTAGGGCTCTGGTAATTGAAGTAATTATGGTCAGTGTGAGGTTAAAGGTGAGGCTGTGAGGTTAAAGGTGAGGCTGTGAGGTTAAAGGTGAGGCTGTGAGGTTAAAGCTGAGGCTGTGAGGTTAAAGGTGAGGCTGTGAGGTTAAAGGTGAGGCTGGTCTGTGCACTGCCGGTGGCCAGGATGCTACTTAGATCCAACTAGAAACATTTGCGGTGCACAATGCTGGGCCCCATCTCGTCATACTCCTCGCGCTTCACCCAGCGTCCTTGAAACGTTGACAACGACGCCAACACGGACCCTCCGATCCAGACGCTGTATTTCCCTGCAAACAAGAATATAGGAGATGCAGAACACAAATGCAGACAGAGGCTGTGCGTCTCTGCAAACTCACTGCAGACAACACGGGGATATTTTCACAGAAGCCGGTGCTTCGTGCACAGGCTGTGTGCAGGATCCATATGACGTCCGAACATACCCGGGTCCGTAATTCACTCATAGCCCAGGTCTCAGGATCCCGCCCACCGGTGGGCATATATTACTATTATATCTCGCTAACAAGCAACAAGCAAGCGAGCAACACTTCTCCTCTCCGTTTGTCTATATGATATATCCATCCCATCGCTTCGGGCTCTCCTCTGTCCCAGCATCGTTTGCATTGACTAGTGCACTTTTCCAGAAAAAAACAGGCACCTGGGCAGAAATAATTAGTTTTGCACACAAAATACGCAACGCACTCCTGGTAGAGAGCAACCGCACAACGAACACAGGGCACAAGATGGCCCCAAGAACAGTTCGCGCACCATTCCCCCTTCTCCCTCACTCTGCCTCTCATTTGTTGCTCCCCTGCCTTCTCCGTACCTTCCGCGTTCGCTTCGTCCTGCGCCCTGCCTCCTCCATCGCTCCTTCGGTCTCTCAAATACCTCGAATACCCCAACTCGACACACCCTCCCTCCCTCCCTCCCTCCCTCCCTCCCTCCCACGATCACTCACTCACTCACTCTCGTCCTCAACCACCGCCCCTTCTCTCTCCCTCTCTTCATTTCTCTCCCTTCATCCCTCTCTTGTTCCCCCTTCCCGTCTTCTTCCTTTGTACATTGAGCAAAATCATTTGATTGGTCCCGCTTTCCCTGCAACGGAATATGCTTGCTGATCACATACTTTCAGGGGGTGCAACCACTTTGACCTTTACTCCGTTCGGTGCCAAATTGGTGATCTCTTTCGACATGCGTTCTGGCAATCCCTGATACATCTGTGAGAAATGGAAAGTAACTGTGGGCAGTTGGGGAAAGAGCAGTGACAGCGGCAACTTGGCGGCCATAAACATATCTTCATACCGCCCGACCCACAATTTCGCACCCCAACGGTGGTCAGAAAGAGGCGAGGCCCTTGAAGCAGACTAAAACCCTGCAGTTTGTGTCACCGGTAGGACAAGTAGTCTCTTCAAATCATATACAGTCACACCAGGTCAAACAAAACCTAACGTGGACTCTTGAGCCGCTGTTCTCAACCTTTTGGCCTCCTCGTCCTTGAAAGATCCGCTGGGGGAGGGGGGAATGCGGTACCCCAAGCCTGAAAAAATTGCGGTAAATTGCGATAAAATTGCGGTAAAATTGCGGTACATTTTTTTTGGTCCCCAGACTCTATGCCAGCCATGAGCAGCAGTGGAGCATAGGACTTTTTGCAAAAAGGTTTTTTTGACTAATTATGCACCTGATTGGTAGGATATTGAGGCTTTCAGCACATAGCATGCACGTTGCACCAAAGCTTTCATTGTTGATGTGACTCTCCACAAAAGTCTTCGTTTGATGTGACACTGGCTTTCCAAAGCACATGCACCACAGTCCCTCTCCCGCATCCGTCTGTTTCACCGTAAAGGATTCGTTGGGGTACTGTGCGGCTCGAGCAGCAGGCGACATCTGTGTGGCATAACGTGCCTTTTGGCCACCCTGTGCTTTGCCACGCTTCACTGGCCTTTTACCCTTGCCGGAATCACGGCCCCCAGAAGTGGACGACGTTTTGGGAACACAAAACAGAAAAGCGTCCTGCCACACAAATGAAAATTTTGACTGAAAAATTGTGGTAAAATTGCAGTAAATTGCGATAAATTGCGGACCTCAATCCCCCCCCCCAGGGTCCCGAGGGCCTCTCGAGGCCTTTCCCTGTAAGACCATACGTCTGTTCCGGGGCCTCAGCCAGTCAGATTTGGTGTGCCAGCACCCAAACTATCATGTCTCTGGCAAAGGCACCTACATTCTGTTCACAACATGCGCTGAAGGGTCGCAGTCGCAGCAAACAGTCTGTTGACCAAATTGAGTGGTCATGAGGGAGACAGAGAAACGTTTGCTTCACGATCACGATACACCCCCTTGCCCCCCCCCCCCCCCCTCCGAATATCTCGGTTTGTCGCCAATATTCACAATATGAATTGCGGACAACTTGAACAACGTGCCGTTGAATTCTTGGCCATTCCACTTGTGCATTTCATGGACGTCTCATTCGAGTTTCGCAGGGCAGAAAGCCGAACAGAAATCACGGTGTGGCCTACGGTCGGGAAACTGGTCACTCACAGGCATCATGCACCCGCGGCCAAAACGCACCACCGCCTCATTGAGACACTGAGTGAGAATACCGTTGAGCCGCCGGACAAAACGATGTTGGAATACAGATCCCGACGGACGTCGATATCGCAGCCGTTGATGCAATTGAACACCGTTGTGTGCACTCCGGGGCACTCCATGCCCAACAGCTGCGGCTTGAATAGGGCCTCCGGGCACCGGAATCGCTCTGACGCGATTTGGACAATGTTCCCATCGGGCAGCATGTAATCCTTCTCAAGCAGTGAGGAGGTGCTCGCAAGCGATGTCTCCTCCTCGAAATCCAGGGCAACGTAACACTGCATGCAGATGGAATTGGGCGCATTTGAAGCGGTAGAATGAGACCTGCCGGGTCGTCGCTGCGGCTTCATGCGCTGATATGGAGCCCCACGCCCTTGGTCCAGGCAGACACCTTTGGCCTGCCCGATCTCCCGGCAGCCCCCCTCTGCCCCAACCCCTCTGCGATGCATGCCAAGTGTCCCTCCTCCGTTGGACTCAACGGGAATCCTGGTCTGCGTTTCATGCGACATGTGTCGCTCAGCGGACGGACGGTGGTATTGCAATGGCCAGGCTCAGGCGTCCTGTCCATGACTCTTATGCGAGCCCTCGCAGCTGCATCCCCAGGTCCTCTTGAAGGAGGGCGCTCAGCAGTGGTAAACGGGCCCGGTTTACTTCGGCGCCAGAATTCTTGAAATCCAGACATACGAAAGGGGTCTGCTCTCGGTGATGAGTGAAAAGACTAGGGCCTCCCCAAGCCAGTATGAGGACGAAAGCATGGCTCGGACCAGAAACAGTCGTCTCTTGAATAACCGCCCAAATCACGCGTGCATTGCTCAGTAGGATCCAGCTCAGTATCATCACGTCTACGGTGGCAAAAACCGCGTGGCTTGCAGCGTGGCCGGAGGTAGGGGGCTGATCTGGCGGATCCATCCACCCAGGCCAAATCACCCACCCTCTCAAAACCGGAAAATTTCCTCTCGGGAAAATTGAAGTTTGAAATAGAGAGCCAAATATGAGAGGCCCATTTTAGGGACACAAAATTTTTTGTGCCCTCATACCCACCAACCCCCCCACCCCCTTTAGGCCACACACTGAGTAAAACCCTCATCCACGTGCTGTAGGGCTGTAAGGACAGGAGGGTGTGTGGGAGATGTTCCTACTTCTTACCGAGGGCCAAAATATGTTCCTTGAAACTGCTTTGAGGATTGGAACTGCATGTGAAAAGGGGGACCAATCTCCTCGATCACTTGATTGAGGTGACAGGGAGTGCGCAGTCGACCAGAGGATGCGGCGTGTACTCGGGGTCTAAGCCAGGGTTGCACACCATTTGCTCCTTAATATCACGTACAATCTCGCGCTCGGCACTGTTGTGCAAGTTCAATCCACGCTCCGTCAACAACTTGCCCAAATACCCGGTCAGATCGCGGCCAGCCAGGTCCATGCGATGGATGGCGTGCGGCAAGGAGAACCCCTCGTAAACGGGGACGCAGTGGCTGACCCCGTCTCCAGAGTCCATCACCACTCCGGTAGTGCGGCCCGCCGAATACAAGGACAGCACCGCCTGAATGCTCACGTAAAGCGCTGCAAAGAAGGAAGAAGGGAGGTAGGGGCAAGCACGTGAACCCTGCTATGCGCCAGGGCGTGCATGGAGTCTGCAGCTTCCGAACCACTTCAACAACTGCAACACAGGACTGTGAAGACATCGGAAGTTGCCCAACCCAAACAGATGAGGGGTTTGGACCCCCGTTTTCAGCACCCCCCCCACCCCACCCGGGCTCAAACAGGCACTTCACTTCACTTTTCTTGTGGAGGTTTCTTTCAAAATCCTGAGAGCCTGCCACGCATCTTTTTTTGGGGCCGCGGGGGAGTAGATGGGAGGGGGGTTTGAGACCCAAGGGTTTGTGTACCTCACCTCATGACCCGGAAAAAACAAATGTTGACATTGCGTTTGATGAGAATATTTGTCGGACCACCCGTTTTGGGGGCTGGGGAGGCCCATGAGAAGATTTTCGTTCCATAGCATCCCTTGGTGTGTGTGTGTGTGCGCGCGCGCGCGTGTGTGTGTGTGTGTGTGTATGTGCCTCAAGGAGACCGTGGAATTGGAGTCGCAGGCGAGACCAATGCTGTTGCGCAGTAAGACCACCATGTTTCCTTCGGGCTCAGAGGCTAGTGCAGAAGGACACGAGTGTCCGGGGCAGCGGGAGGAGATCCGTGAACGAGCGCGGCCCTGGGCTGAAGACTGGTATTTTGGTTCTGACAACGTGTTACTTGCAAGGGAGGGCAACGAAAGCACTGAACGAAAACAAAAGATACATGATGGATGCTTGTTCAGGGGTTTGGAAAGTTGTGAGTAGACGACATGTTGTGCAGGGGGTAAAAGACCGCCAAATATGCGCGGTCTCGGCACCCGCAACGTTCGGTCCGCTGACCGACGTCCAGGGGATCGTGGGCGAGGTACCAGTTGAACTGGCGGTCGGTGACGAACTTAAAGTGGATTTCCGTTTGGAATTCGTAATGTTGCGATCCCCAAATTGGGGACTTGGTCGGCGATGGTTAGCATCCTCCGAAATCACGCCAGCACTCCGGTACTCAGTACCACATCATCTGCAGTCTTTCGCAGGCTCGATTACACGACCGAAGGTTGCAGTGATAATCTTGGATGAAGAGGGGGGAGAGGTTACAAGCTGTTTGTAACCCCCACCCCCCCGCACTTGTGAATAGCAGGACACTGTCCCACTGTCAGCTGATAAAATTTTTTTCCCAGCTGTTATGGGTAAGTAGCCAAGCAGGCTGCCCACCTCTCACAGTTTTTTGAACCTGCCCCGTTCACCCCCAACCCTGGGTTGGCAACCAAACCACGAGGATTCCCTCCTCAAAAGGTGAACACGTACGTACACCCGGAAGTGGCAACCGCATCATCGTTCAGCCTTTATGCCCCCACCCCAACCTCACCCCACCCGATCCACCTAACCCACCCACCCACGGGGGTTACCCAAAAGAAGACGAGTCCGGAATAGTCCTACCCCAGAAGCACCCGTTCACAAAAGTGCACAATTGCTCTTGGAATCCGCCTGCTGATGTGCACCCCATTTGCCCCCCATGCCCCTCAAGAGCATTTCTGCCAGAATTGTTATTTTGCATTGGC
The DNA here is from genome assembly GCA_964036045.1 of Eutreptiella sp. 'Long Island Sound 2002'. Lineage (NCBI taxonomy): Eukaryota > Euglenozoa > Euglenophyceae > Eutreptiales > Eutreptiaceae > Eutreptiella > Eutreptiella sp. 'Long Island Sound 2002'. The sequence continues at coordinate 188,190,346 of OZ038378.1, forward strand.
AACAAAAAGCAGCCTGCCAATAGTGAAGCACAAAGTGTTGCCAAATAGACTGGGTGCACTGGACCTGGAGCCCATTCCGGCCAACAGCATAAACTAAACGCTTGGTTCTTGCGCTTGATGCCTTGTGGATTACCCGCTTCTCAAGTTCATGAGTTATTTTATTTTAATGATCGTGGCACACGCACAAGTCAATTATCAATTGTCACAATCAAGATTTCTTAAGGCGGGCGATACGTGTGCTTTTGCGCTCGCCCCCCCCCGCCAGTGCCTAGCAAGGTTCCCCACCCACCCGAGGGAGGGGGTCTGAGAATAGCACATTCTGGTCAAGGGCCGCGACCAACAGGGGAAGGGCGGGCACTCACCCGGCACGTTGAAAGTCTCGAACATAATTTGTGTCATTTTCTCTCGGTTTCCCTTCGGATTCATGGGCGCCTCGGTGAGCATGATCGCATGGTCTTCGGGTGCGACTCTCAGCTCGTTGAAAAAAGTGTGGTGCCAAATCTTCTCCATGTCATCCCAGTTCGTGATCACCCCGTGGGCAATAGGATACTGGAAGATGGCGAACAGAACAGATGGATAGCAAAATAAGACGAATGCCATTGAGGGGTGCCACCAACTTTCCTACTTTCCACTAGAAACACGGAGGCAAATGGCGTCCGACCAGTTGACCCTCTTCCCTCCACCTTCGCGTCGGGCGCAAGACCTGCGTTTCACCTGAAGCACAGTGGCCGTTGCCCAGGGTGCGGCAGCTATCTGCAGGCTCCACTCCCGGCAAAGCCGTCTGCTTTTACCCCCCCCCCGGGGAAGCTTTCGGTATTTCCTAATCTGCTGCGTCATATGTACAACTCACTGCCCCTGTCGCCCCACCCTTCCCATGCAACTCCTTATTTTCACCAAGTTCCAGAGCGTCCACCAATCATCTACCACCTGCCTTCCGCTTTGTCGTTGGATTGAAGCCACAGTTTTCCTGAAGGACATTTGATAACGGTATACCTTTATATGGAGGATTCCCCTCTTTGCGGCCGCATCGTCGCCGATGTAGCAATCCTTCTTCGCAGTTCCCATCATCACATTTTCTGTTCTGGGTGTCCCCGTGATTGAAGGGAACACTGTTCTTGGGGCTAAGAGGATAGAGTTGCAGCGTGTAGCCCTGAACCCCCAGTGGCTGTAGCCCTTCGCAGCATTTTATCGTGTCGCTTCTTTACCCGCAAAATAGTCACTGGAGGCGCAACGGCACAGCAGGGACAGGTGGACCTTCATCTCCGGCAAATCCCGCTTTCACCATGCCAGACCCGTTGTCGAAAACCACAGAGTGTTCCATTGGATCCAAGCTGTAATCCATTGCTGTGAAGCTTGATACACAAACAAAGAGGATGCCATGAAAAGTCGGCGACAAGACGACAGTGTTGAATATGAATGAACAATAAGGACATACTTTGGTATTGATTTTTGTTCCAACTGTTGTAGTGTGATGTTGTTGTATGGGTGCCTGCATTTGGAGATCTGATCTGATCTGATCCATCTGATCTGATCTGATCTGATCTGATTTGATCTCAGCCGCGAATGCCATCCAGAACAGTCGCAGCCACCCGCTCCCGGCACCGGGACCTAAAACTACCCCAACGGGCCACGGCAAGTTAAATCAGGGCTGGCGAGTTGTGGTCTGCAACCCTGATTCAGTGACTTAACACCTTGTCAGCAGAAATTGCCGAATCTGAGAGGTGGAATGCACACAAGAAGGGCCAAAGATGAATAGTACACTTACCAAGTGAATTCGACTTCAGCTGCAATGTAGTGTTCATAAGAGGGCGTCGGATTGATGCTGGATTTTTTTCCATCATTTCCGGTGGTCTAGGTGCTATGGCACATGGTCTGTGAGTATCGGCTTTCGTTCGAACGAGACTAACTATTGTCGGTACGCAAATACTTTGCTTTAGATTGCATGTCGCACGGGTACGGGGTCATGGTCATAGCAAAAGAGGAAACAGGAAGGAATAGGGGTGTGTCAAACCCAACCCTTGTGGCAACAAACGTGTGGCAAAGCAATAGAAAAATGGAACCCCCCCCCAAAGATAGACCCGAGGGTTCTTCACGGCTAAAAAACAATGCATTTCGGGAAATGTGGCACCACGCCTGCTGGGTGTTGAGTTTTGACCTCCAACTTTGGGGCAAAAGGACCCACGGTCATAGGCGACGTTTTGGTCCTAATGGATTCCCATACGCCCACATACTCGGTTTTATGTTGATTTTGTACCTTGCGAAGTCCCTAAAAGAATTTATGGAACCATGGTGAACCCTGTTCCCTCTGATAATGGGGTGAATCCTTGGCAATCATGGCAACATTGGAAGTATACCCCTGCCCGGTAACGTCAGGTACCTCACTTGTGCTGGTGCAAGGCCCATGTAGTGAGTCGGTGCTGCCACTTGTTGCCAATATTGTGTGCTGCTGATCCGTACCAGTTCCCTGCTCGCTTAAGGGTCAAGCTCTTGGTGAGTATGCATGTCAACGGCAAAGAGGATCCCCTTTTCACCCTATTAAAACAGTATTCTCCTTTGTGATCCGTAAGTGGGTTTGTGTTCTATATTGTTCAATTTTCTTATGATCACAACAACCAAATACAAGGGTGAAATGACTCAAGCCATGGTAACCACAGCAAAGGACGAAATATCCTTGAAGCCTTGACATTGTGAACACACGCCCATCATCTTGCATTGTATAGGCAGCTTGAAGTTGAACCACCATACATGAAAACCCATGCGCATGCAAAGCGAATTGCCATTGTGCTAAAGCTTTCAAGATACTTTTCCATCTTGCAAAATCCCATCCCATCCCATCCCATCCCATCCCTTTGCCACTTTGGCTGCTTTGGCAACGGTGGGGTACACTTGTCAAGGGGTGTGAGAGATGGCCACCGCACCAAATTAGGTACCTCAAAAAATCGAGTGCAACTCCAAGCAAGCAAAACAAATGCCTCTCCCCTATCACTCGAAAATTTTCTTTAACCATCCTTTCGAACGTTGTGGCAATGAACGAACATTGCTGGACGCATACATGGAGTGACCCTTGGTAGCAACTTCCGTGACAATGTCGTGCATGAGCGGCCTCCATGATGATGCATGTCTCAAGAAAGATACGCAACCACAACGTTTCAAAGGACCCGGCTACCACCACTAGATGCCAATGTAAATTTTGGATTGGAATAAGTGTGCTATTTGATCAATAAATTGGTGTGGTGTAATCAAGCGTTGTTGTTCAATTTTATCTGTTCATTGGGGTCATATTTCTACGCCGCGATTGCGAAACCTACCGCGCTTTGCGGCCCCAATTAGAAGTGGCAAACATGTTGGGATTTATTCGGAGATTGGGAAAACGATACACGAAGTGCAGCAGGGTGAGGGTGGGGGGGGGTTCGGGATCTCCACGTGCCGCCCCGTTTGGTGCCGTGCCGTGCCGTGCCGCCCATGGGGGGGGTGGGGCCAAAGAGGCCTTGTGCCGTCCCGTGCCAAGTGTTCCTACCCGACAAGATCCTTTGTACAGGCACACATGTATCATGGTTCAAATTTGGACGGCATGTTGCTCTTTTTGGTGACTGTTGCATTTGCAAGTTTTTGTGTGTTGCCTCCTGGTGATGCACCATGTGTTTTCCAACTCATTCATGACTTTGATTCAATTATTAATGTGAATCAGTTGTGATCATTGCATGTTGTTGGTGGAAATGTGAGATGGTTTATGTTGCTAAATTTCGACTTGTCATCATAGGACGCAACAATTTGTTTAAGAAGTTTGCATGGATTGTTGTGTTGCTTTTGCTTGCATGTCTCTCCATGTCACTTTGTGCCATTTGACGAATATTTTGGAATACCAGCAGGGGCCGTAAGGTGCAAAATGCAAGACCCTGGGACGCATGGCAAGCATCAGACTAAAAAAAAAAAATTCCTGGTGTACCAGTAGGGGCCGTAACGTGCAGAATTCAGGACCATGGGACGCATGGGAAGCAAAAGACTAAGAAAAAAAATTCCTGGTGTACCAATAACACCAACAGCATGCATCCAGAGACCAAGAAGAAATACCAGCGTCCATGCAGAGACCACCAGGTAATACCAGCATCCATCAAAAGACCACTAGGAAATACCAGTGCCCATCCAGAGACCACCAAGAAGCAACAATATCCACCCAGGGACCACCACTAAATGCTAGCATTGGGCCCGAGACAAGAAAACAAATGCATTGGGCCCATATGTATGTGAATGGCACTCCATATTGGTAGTCTCTAAGGGCCGGTTCCGGGTAGGGTCGGGGGGGGTAGGAATAGGGGGCAGGGGGGTCGGAATCTCCGCGTGCCGCCCCGTTTTGTGCCGTGCCGTGCCGTGCCGTGCCGTGCCGCCAATGGGGGGGGGGGGGGCAAAGAGGCCTTGTGCCACGGAACGCCTACCGCACGAAGGCAAAAGCATCATAGGTGAGACACGCTGCTACGAAAGCCCCGCATCAGTTTAAGTCCAAGTCTACGACCTGTGCATCTCTTTCCCTTGTTTCCCCTCCCTTACATCTTGTCTTGGCATGCTTTCTTGGGCTTGAAATGGCCCATGCAAAGTGCCCGTAACTCCTCCCTCCCGTCGATGCAACACCTCACCGACTGTGTCTTCGGATCATTTTTCTGGCTTATGAATTGGCGGATCATTTCTTTTACTCTGTGCCCCTTTGCCCTTGTGTACTCTACTTTCTCTAATAGTGGCCTAGTTTGTGTAATGTCGGAGCCATCCCATTTGCAAAACAATAAACAATTCAAACTAATAACATGTACAGTGTATGTACGGTGGAAACCTTTTGTCCCATGCCGGTGGTTCCATTGCTTTGCTTTGCATGTGCCCGCCTTCTTTGTGTTGGTTCTTGAGCCCCTAGGAGTGTCTTCACCGGCCCCTAGGACTGTCCACGTGTCCGAATTGGTGGTCCGGAAAATTGCGGATCATTTTGCTAGGCAGGAAGGGGGGGGGGTTATGGGGTGGGTGATCCGTGATCCGCGGATCATTTGGTGGGGGGAGGAGGGGGGGGGTTTGGACCCCCGTGGATTAGTGATCCGTGGACCGCCTACCACACATCGGTTTCGCTAGCCGCCAAAGTATGGCATTCAATGCATTGGTTGATATGGTCATTGTGTTGCGGTGTTTGTCGTCACGTCATGGAAGTCACGGCCGACATAATAGAGTGTTGTGCTCAAAAAGTATTATCCTTTCTGCGCTTTGTGTATTAGTTTCCGCATACATTGTTGCCTTGTGTGTGCGCGCGAGCGCGCGCGTGTCTGTGTTCAAAGTTGAGGTCCTCAAAAGGTTGGGTTTGGAACATGTGCTATTCAGTGGACATGACAATTTGGGCTTTGCTGTTGTTTTGTCACTTCCGTTCAAGGCCCCAACACGCTCTATTGATCATTTGGCTTTGGTTGTGATCAATCCGTGCCCCTCAACTTCTCCCCACGTGTGTGTGTGCGTGTGAGGCGGGCACATTTTGTGAATTGCATGCAAGGTGTGCATTTAAGACTGTCCATTCCGTAAGCATTGTTCCTTTGTCCTTGCTAGGTGCTCTTGTTGACGAGCGGTTGAACTGGCACGGTTACCAACACTAGTATCCACGTGCGACACTCAAATTTGAAATACGGCATCTCTTGCATCATCAAAAAGGAGGTACCTCCGCTCGATCATTGCACATTTTGTTGTGTGGTTGCCTAGAGGTACTTCCAGCTTCTTGTTTTGTAACCCATTTGAGTCCCCATGTTGAGTTATGCAAGCCATCGATGTCGCATGTCAACATCCCGCTCGGTGGGTTGCTGAAGGGGGTAAAAGCAGCCGGGTGAGGGAACCCATGCTAGTATGGGCAATAGGCAGGAGGGGGGGGGTTACTTTTCACGTCCGTGTTGGGCTTGTGTTAATACAACATGGGAGGGGGAGGGGGGGTACTTTTCACCGCTTGTGTTAGGGCCGTGTTAACAGGTCCAATAGCTGTGTTGTGTTGTGTTGTGTTGTGTTGTGTTGTGTTGTGTTGTGTTGTGTTGTGTTGTGTTGTGTTGTGTTGTGTTGTGTTGTGTTGTGTTGTGTTGTGTTGTGTTGTGTTGTGTTATTCCTTGTTTTGTTTTGGTTTTTTTTGTTGTGTCATTTTGTGCCGTGTTCTTCTTTTTTTTGTTTTTCGTTTGTGGTGTGGTGTGGTGTGTTGTATTATGTTGTGTTGTGTTGTGTTGTGTTGTGTTGTGTTGTGTTGTGTTGTGTTGTGTTGTGTTGTGTTGTGTTGTGTTGTGTTGTGTTGTGTTGTGTTGTCGTGTCATTCCTTGTTTTGTTTTGGTTTTTTTCGTTGTGTCATTTTGTGTTGTGTTCTTCGGCTTCTTGTGTTGCCATGGGGTGGTGGACAAAGGGGGGGGGTACTTTTCACCTCCGTGTTGGACGTGTGTTAACACAACACAGGAGGGGAAGGGGGGGTACTTTTCACCTCTGTGTTGGCCGGCCGTGTTGACACGCCTTTTGCCCTATGCCGTGTTGCCATCCCACGCCTCGTCCTAGCACACGATTTCAGCCATTAGGCCATCAAAGACCCGTAGGGTTGCACCACCGTAGGGGCACGGTAAGCATGGTGCATCCAAACGCACCCAAGGAATCGTCGTATGCACCCAACTCATGGACGCTTAGGCTCTGGATCGCTTTGGCACTTCCGACTTTCGGAGCTTTCGTGAACAAGGTGCGTGTGCGGGGGCGAAAGGACCCCCGGAATCCGCGGACTGATACAACTCCTTCGGTGCACTCCCCTTTTCTCGTGGGTTCCTTGGTGTACTAGACTTGAACGTGAACATTGGAGGAGTTGTCGCCATGCGGTATGGCGAAGGAAATGAGCGCGTTGTTCTATGATGCCCATACTCACTTCAGGCTCGCTCTTCAATAATAGGAGTGAAAGTGGTGACGCAAGTGAAGCCTTCCTTCCAATGACTCGCCCAAGACCATCAGCCGTGGACACGGGCGATTCGTCTAGCCCAGGCGGTGCTTCCAGCGCAGGTTCAATGCGTACCGTTGCGCATGCCTTTGTGCGAATGGCCATGTGATCATGCTCTCTTTGCTGTGTACCCCCCACGCATACCGAAGGATGGTTGTCCCCACCCGCCTCCCCCCTCTCTCCCTCTCCCCCCTCTGGTCTCGATAGTTTGGTTCATCGACAGTTACGGAACTCAAACAATGACGGCAACAACATGCAATAACCGTGGAGCACATGAACACATCATGCATGAAGGTATCAACACAACAGCCATTGCGGTTTGCCCTTCATGCCCGTTTTCCTCTCCAACCCCACAGAGTGCGGGCCAACAGAGATGTTCCACAGTCGGTAATGGCGGCATTTGTTGCAAGCCGGCAGCATTTAAATGCAACCCATCATCGGCCGGAACACTCCCACTGGGCCGGTATGTCCGCTTGTCCAATAGGATTATATCCATTGGGATTCTACATTGTTCCCAGCAGGTCCCCAGACAAATGCAAGCACAAATTGTCGGAGTGGGTAGCACACAGTTATAGTCGGCACCCGTCTCGAACAAAGTCCCAACGTCACGAGGAGGTGCCAATCAAGAGCGGGGTGCGCGAGCGGCCCGCCCTTTCACAAGGCACGCAACGACGGGAGTGAGCAACCACACCATCGCATCAACCGGGGGGTGGGGGGCAACAAGTAGGGGAGGCACACATAACGCCCCCCCCCCCCCCAACTTCCGATGTTCACCGCAGACCCACCACCGGCTGCTGGGAATTGACCCATTACCTCTCCCTTTTTCCCTTCCCCCCTCCCCGTTACCGCAAACAACAGAGCACGGGTTGGGAAATTGTTCGAATGTCTACCCTACACACTCGGTGTTTTCTGAGGCAGCGCACTTTTTTGATGGGCGTTTTGCGGCTTCGGCTCCCGCAAACCGTAACCGCAAACCCACGGGGGGAGATTTTTTGCATTTGTCGTCTTCGGATTGTTTCTTGGCTGCAGGAAACAAGAACAGAGTAGATAGCTTGCTGACCAAGGATTGCTAGGGTGCGTCTCAGACTTGGAGTAAGCGCTCCCAGAAATAATGACATTTGACTTGACACCACAACACTGTGTATTTTTGTGTTGTGTGTTTTCTCTATCTGTTGTTGTGGCTGTGTGTATGCTTGTTCTGCGTTGTGACCCAATACGGTGCCGTTTGTCCCCGCTTGTCCCCAACAAAGGTCACGCTTGCCCGCGCTTGTCCGGCCAAGCGCTGGCTCCAAGTCTGGTCACCTTCTAAATGTCACCTCTGGTCTGTTGGAGCACCTCAATTTCATCACAGGGACGAGCCAGACAGGCAGCCCACTGGTTGTTGCAGACAGCCTTTTGGCAGCGTTGCAAGAAGCTGCAGCCAAAAGGGGTCTCAGCGAGTCGATTGGCATGTGCACCATGCGGCAGTGGCGCGAAACCAGCATGCTCACATCTTCACCGTCGAATGCTCGAAAAGTTCCCCGTGGCCAGGCTTCGGACCTCTCAGGTATGATTCAAGGGCCCGTCGCTCCTGCGCTCAGTACCGGGGGGATGGAACAGGCGAAATTTGGAATGGCAAAATTTGCCGCAACAAAAGTGTGCCAAATTATGCCACGGCATTTTCAGGTCCGTCGCCATTTTTCTCCGTCTCATTGGTGGTGCTCTTGGCGTGCACATTCCCATTGTGTCCGCGCAGTTTGCTCTACACGGATGCCTCTAAGAAATCAGAGCCAACCAGAATCCTCCAGGAAATAGCAACAAGCTTCCAGGAAATAACAGCAACCAACCAAAGGCCCATCGGAAATAAAGGCCACGTGCAGACACGGCATGCGTGTTTTCGAGTCTAGAAAGCCCTCCTCCATTGTTTCAGGCCCGTTTTTGCACTGGGCGGGTATAACCCCACCAGTACCCTGAGGCGCATACTGCGCCTCAATTGCTTTGTCTTGATTGGATTGCTGCGCGTTGCCTGCTCCTTTGTGAACACGGTACCTGAAGACGGACTTAACACACAAAAAGCAAGACGAGTGGGGAAGGGTCTCGCAGACCCATACACTCCCCCCCCAGCAGCCCCCCCACCACCACACATCACAGGCATGTGCATAAGCAGGGGGGCGGGGGGTGTCCCCCAGCAGCCCCCCCACCACCACACCTCACAGGCATGTGCATAAGCACCCTGGTGTCGCACTTCCTGCAGGCCGTCAGGGTTCCTCAGCCTACCGGTGTGTACAAAATTTGGAATGGCGAGAGTTGGTGTCAAGAAAAATAGGCACCAATTCTAGAGACCGCTGGAAAATTTGGTACAAAATTCGTGTAGAGCGTATTTTTTCTCCCGTGGATATGCACTGTGCAGTGCACTCCACTTCATCCTGCCGCCTGCTTTGAGATTTCTAAGGATGCTTTTAGTGGCCCAACTTGCAACAGAATGCATGCTGTGTTTGGTTCCAAAAAGAAAACAGGGCCAACAGCCAAGAGTGACCCCACCTGCACATTTTGGCACCAATGTGTGGACATAAGCAGTCTCCATTTTCTCCACCCACCCTCCCCCCACCTCCAAGGTGTGCGTGTGGGTGGTGGTGGGGGGTCAGGGTGGGGGTCAAATTGGTGCAGTACATGCATTCAAAGTGTACAGAAGCTGGCACTACCTGAGACGACAGGACTGGGCCTAGAAAACAAACCCACCATGCGAAGGCATGCAAGAATTGTGTGGGCCAAACACGCGCTACAACACTGTGTTGCCGTGTGCTTCGGGGGCTACAAGTAGACACAGTCTGCTCATTGTAGACACTGTTGGCATGTTGTAGACGGGAAAAGACAACAGTAAGAAAGGAAGCCTTCACAAAATGGGTCTGATAGCAACATTTACCCGCGCTCATTGGGACGCCAGTCTATAGTTTGTAGATACACGTAGATGCAGTCTGCGTAGATGCAGTCTGCTAGTTGTAGGCACCTTTGGCATGTTGCATCGTGCATATTATGTTGAATCGCTTAGATATCTCACATACCGCCCAGGAGTCATTAAGTTGCGCCATCTTCCCATACTTCATCCCACAATCTCCGACGTTGAGAGTGGCCTGCATCGCAGAGAGTCTGCCCCATGTTGTGTCTCTTCTTCTCAGGCTCGGTCCACACCGGTTCATCGTTGCGTATGTTGTCTGTTTGCTCCTGCTTTGTCACCTCTGTTTGCTCGTCACCCTCGTGCACGATCACAATTCTTGGCGGAAGGCAGCATCCGGCAGCAGGGGCAGTCCAGGAAGCACTTGGCAGCATCAAGAACATTGTTTGTTCTACTGGCTGTGCTGATTTGCAGCCAGTGGATTTGCGTCCAATACACCATGACCCATCGCCCCCCGCCGCAATGAATCACTGCTGGAGCGCAACCCCATCAACGCATGCACGCCATTTCCATCCATGAGTGTGCAACCCCCATCAATGCCTGTATGCCATTTCCATCGTTGAGCACACGCAGAGCACATGCAGGACATGTGTGTACAGGACACGCACGACATGTGTGCAACTTTCATCAAAGCCTGAATGCCATGTTGGTGGCTCCTGAGCAGAGAGGGTATGGGCGGCAAGGCCATCCTTGCTCATAAATCGGAGCAACCATCCTTTGACGAGTGGAAGAAAGCACTGGGGCATGCAAAGCTCTGTTCCTCGCTTATTACTGGGTCTTTTCGGCATCCCCACTGGTACGGGGGTTGCGGAGAACGTACAGCGGCACATTACTCTGTCAGACCCGCGTGGCTTTTTCAACCGGCGCTTCCCTGACAGCATGCTACCGCTTTGTCCCTCAGCTTCGTGGTTGCAACTTCTGTCAACCCGCCCACGCGAAGGCATGTCCGAGCTGGCAGAAGTGTGGGCTGCAGTCGAACGACGCCGTTCTTCAGGCTTCTCCGGCATTCAAAGAGTTTTCAGTATGTGGATGCTGGTGCAGATCAGGATGTTTTGAGGGGGCAGTCCCCTCCCAAAATCTTCTCGATCGCGGCCTGCTGACCAACTGCTGAGCCACTGAAATGCCGATTGCTGACTGCTCGGTTCCTGTATTCACCCCCACCCCCCGGCCTGCCTGCCTGCCTGCCTGCAGCCTCCTCGTATACCATCTATCTCCGCCCTTAAGGACCGCCCCAAGGGACCACCAACCGCCAACCGCCAACTCCCATCAACCGCCAACCGCCACCAACGGCCAACCACCAACCGCCACCAACCGCCAACCACCAACCGCCGCCAACCGCCAGCGGCGACCAAACGCCAACTGCCAACTACTGCCAACCGCCACCAACCACCAGCCTGCCTGTTTACGTGTCTGCTTGCGTGTCGTGGGTGCAGGGTACAGGCAGGAGGATCCAAATTGCGGCCAAGTGGGCGGCGCCAGACACCCTCACGGCAGTGGAAGTTTACAGTCGCAGTCTAGGCCTTGGATCAGATGGAAAGAACTACAGCAGCACTGCCGTGGAGAGTAAAGTGGTGCAGGCACAACATATATACAGCATACAAGGGACAAGTATGGGTGGGCCCCAGTCAATGCCTTCCTGCGTGCCTGCCTGCTTGCCTGCTTGCCTGCCTGACCGTCTGCCTGCCCCCCTGTCTACCTGCTTGCCTTCTTGCCTGCCATCCCTCCCCCTGTCTGTCCGTCCGTTGTGTTTTGTGGAGGCATGCCTCTGGGCTGTGTGTGGTTGTGGTGTGGAGAGGGATGTGCAATTCGTATTGTTTCCTCTTCTGCCCCCCCCCCCCCCCCTTTAGGGCTTAGGACCACAGCAGCTCATGGTCATCAGAGCCAAACATGATCAAAGCAAAGAGGGTACATGTGGAAACTTTTGGGGAACGATGCTGCAGAAAAGGCGCACTCTATAGTGTTGCTCCATACTGTTGCTCCATACCATTACTCCGTACCGTAACTCTTACTGTTATGCTCTATACCATCTACCTATCGTCACTCCATACCGCTACTTTGTACCGTCATTCCATCATTACTCCATGCTGCCACTCCATAATGTTACTCCATGCCATTACTCCATGCCCTTACTCCACACAGCTATTTGATGCTGTGACTCCATACCGTTGCTTTATTCCATTCCGTTACTCCATACTAGTTGCATTTGTTGGCAAAATCGCACGCTCCCTGCTTGTGTATATCTGCTCAATGTAATGTCTTGTGGTGTTTGGGTGCGTGCATTGCATGTGTGTGTGTGTGTGTTTGTTGTTGTTGCCTGCAGTGTGCAGGTGTTGCGTTTCATTGTGTGTGTGTGTGTGTTGCGCATACTTGCCCCCTCCCCTCACCCCCCCCCCCCCTTCGACCCAGTCCACCCTATCCACCCCCATTTCCCCCCCGTTGCCTCCATAACCCCTATCTCCACTTCTGTGAGGTGTTTGGCATTTAGAGCCATGCAGATCACGGTCTGGGGGCATGCTACAAAATGGTGCGTCAAGTACACACACAGAGGGAAGGAAGTCAAGAGTCGCAATAGCCTCTGCGCTCACGTTGACTCGTTTTCCGTGAATTACCCTCTGCCTCATGCTCTTTGGTGTTGCAGGCGTGGACGTGAGTAATTGTAGCAGTCGGGCCAGCCAAATGTACGACAGCGGTGAATTCCTGCAGGTTGAGTTGCATTCGCATGCCCCTGCCATGTTGCTTTGCCCAACCTGGCCTGCCCTAAAAGTCGTGCCTTCTCCCCCCCCCCTCCCCCTTCCCCTCTTCGCCATGCCTCTGCCCAGCACTGCCTATCGTCCCACCTTGTGCACCCCGCAAATTTCCACATGTTTACGTGTATCAGTTGGCGCAAATTTATGCGTAAATGTTTATGTGTTTACGCGTAAACGTTTGCACCTCGGTTGGTATCGTTTGCGTGTAACGAGGCGTAAATGTTTACGCATAACCAGGTGTAAACAGTTTGTGTGCAAACGGCAGCCACTACGAAAATTGACCACCCCATCCCGTCCCGTTCCGTCCCATCCCATTCCTCCCATCCCGTCCTTTGCAGCCCAGCTCATCCTGTTCCTTTTGCATCTCCCTCTTGCACAAGTGCTAATTGTAGGCATTGTCGGCATGTTGTAGATGCTATGAGACAATATAAAGGCAGAGAGGTTGAGAGGCCCTTTTCCTCAAAATGTTCTGAGAGTAGTGTTTGCCTGTGCACATGGGGATGGCGGTCTATAGTTTGTAGACATTGTGTGCTACAAATAGACATGGTCTGCTAATTGTCCACACCGTTGGCACGTTGTAGATGCGAAGAGACAACATTAAGGAAGGGACCGAAGGCCCTTTGCTCAAAAGCGTTCCAACAGCAGTGTTTATCCTCGCACATGGGGATCGTGGGCTAATAGTTTGTAGAAAAATATGTGCTACAAGTAGACACAGTTTGCTTCTTGTAGACACTGCTGGCATGTTTCAGACTGTGGATATTGTCGGCATAGTATGGAAAAATACATCACCCCCCCCTTCCTCATAAACGTTGTAATATCAACGTTCACCCATCCGAACGGGGGTTGTGTGGGGGGTTGCATTGAGTGGAGTAGTTGTGGGGCGGTTGGGGGTTGGCATGGGTTTGTGCATGACATATCTGGCATGTCCTGTTCTCGCTTCCACATAGTTCAGATGTCTGTCTCCAAGGTGATCCATGTGTGCATCAGCTGCCACCTGGTTGTTGAGGGTCCAGGTTGCTGCTACAGGCGGTTACCGGCTGCCGTTAGCACCCATCCCCGTGCACGTTCCTCCGACACCCACCTTCTTCACCTCCGACACGGATACCAAAAGGGCCGGAGTTGACGCGTAAACATTTGCCCTTGTTTACACCTCGGTTACGCGTTTGCACGTCACGTTTACGCCTCTTTTACGCGTACCCCAGTGTCAATGTACAACCCTCTGCCTTGTGCGATGCCCGGCCCAACCTGCCTTGCCCTGCCTTGCCGCTCCCTTCAATCCGTGCTTTTCTGGCCTATTCTGCGTTTCAGACCTCGTCCTGCACGGTCCTGTCGTCTCACCACCAACTTTCCACTCGCCCACACAGGCCCGCAAGCGAGTTCCGAGCAGCCAACTCGACCTGGACGGCATTCCTCTGTCGCCGAAGCCAAACGCACATCTCATTCCCCCTGGCGGTGGATTGCAGGCCCTTGAAGGTTCGGTGGCACGTGTAGGCCTGCAGACCTTACCACTGACCCATTCGGCCCTCCTTTCAAAACCCCAAAGGTATATGGAATGGCGGAGCATAGAAGTGGCATTGCTGATACAGCCCGTTGTGCAGAAGCTTTTCAAAAACCGCCCGTCAGACAATCAGATTAAAAGAAAAAAGCCGAAACCATCCAACTGGCTCAAGAAAAAGCAACACATTTTGAACCACCACCCAAGCACAGATCGAAATCTCTCCATCAACATCGACTGCCTTCAAAGCTCATGGCCTCCTAAGCACGTGCCTCAAAGACAAAGGCAGTGGTATGGCATTTTGGATAAAGAACACAACATCATTGCCACCCATTTTACAGATTAGCCAGTTTACCTCATCCACCTACCTGGCCCTCTTCCCCTCGCTCCCTTCCTCATTGTTCCAAACAAGACATTACACAGACCCCAAACACTTCCATGCAGAACGCTGTCCTGCTGCACCTGTGGCGCCCTGGGGCGCGTTTAGCAGATATTTTGCCAGGCAACACTGCATTGTGGTGTACAAGATGGATTGCATCCATTTTGTGTTACAATGGTGAGGTGTGGAAGAGTTCTCCTCAGATGTTGTAGCATGCCAGTGCTCGTTGTGGTTTTTGGGTGCATATTTTTGACGTCGGTTGGTGCCAAAGAAGGGCAACCAGAGCAATTGGGCTGGCACAAGGACCATAACAGAGGGCATGAAGCTTCACTAGAACAGAGTTGAATCGACGCCACCATTTTGCAACAAGTGTTGTCTGGCCACGCGGCAGTATAGTCGGACGTCCCATTTCTTTCCTACACCTGCATACCGGGGGGGGGGGGGTAGGCGAAATTTATAATGGCGAAATTTGGCACAAAAAAATTGTACCAAAGTTTGCCATGGAATTTAAGAATTCGTGCCAAATTTTGCCTGCACCAAATTTCTCCATTTTGGTGACCAAATTTTCCCCGTGATTTTTTTTTTGCACAAATTGTCCCGAGGATGTGTGGCAAGCATCAGACTAAAAGTTAAACATTCCTGGTATGCAAGTAGGGGCCACAAGGTGCAAAAATGGGGACATCAGACGAAAAATCAAAAATTCCTGGTATGTCAGCAGGCTCCACAGGGTGCAAAAATGGGGACCGTAGGATGTATGGCATTTTATTACAGTTTAGGCAGGTCATGCTGGTAGGTGAGTTGGTGAGGCATTGCATCAACAAATAAAACGCCAGTGGTTCAATTACCAGTGTCACGATTTCCCCCTGGCCACAATCTAGAAATGTTGTACCAAATCACCTCGAAGAGAGGTTGTTATACCCCCCTTTTTGGGGGGTCATTCGCGTAGCATACCCCAAGACATGATATTGGATGTCCAACCCCTTGTAAAATCATTATTTTGCCCAATAAGACAATCCCCCAATGGATTTTTTGATTCTGCAGCCTCTATCCCCTGAAACTGGATATCACTTTTTTTTTTGGGTGGGGCTGGGGCTGGGGCTGGGGCTGGGGGTGGGGGATCAAAAGTTTGTGCTCAGAAGTTTGTGCTCAGAGGGGTTTGAACGAGGGTCAGATTGGCCAAGATAGCCGGTCGGCCGGCCAGGATTCGAAGCGCCGACCCACACATCTGAATTCGGCTGCATTACCGTTCGACCGTTGCTTCTTCTAACACTGTCTGTCCTCCCCACTGCTTAATGCCAAGTCTGCCACTGAAAAAAACCAAACTGTGTGTTTCTATTTGCTTGCCTGCTTGCCCGACTGACTGTCTGACTGACTGCTTGCCTGACTAACTGGCTGATTGGCTGACTGTCAGCCTCTCTTCGAGGTGCACTGCCGAAGGCAATAGAATTTCGCCATAGTATTTAAGACTTCGTGCCAAATTTTGCCCACACCAAATTTCGCCATTCCAAATTTCGCCTAATCCAAATCCCCCCCCCGGGTACATTGTCTAGAGACACACATGCACGCTCTCATGCCAAAATAAGAACAATCCAAACCTCCTTGTGGACACAACAACCCAGCCTGATCAGCAGATACTTCCATTGTATCGTGTTCAATGTCCTCATTTCCACTAGTATGGGCGCCAGCGTGGTGAGGCGTGTTGTATAGGGATCATGCGTGACAGCCTTATCCTCATCTCCGGCGCCCTGTTTTCTGAAAACACACGGGGCTGGGAACGCTGCACAGGGTCTTCCAAATGAGGACAAGCACCAAACAAGAAAACACAATGGGATTTTTTTTTCAACAAAATACCCGGAACACAGCGAGTTCACTCACACACACTTCAGGAACACCATACCGTTAAAGAGCCTGCAGTGAAACTATTGTGGCTCGCTGGGGGACAATGGGCAGTGGAACTCCTGTTGTACACTGCCACACTTCATCGAGCAGTGGGCAGTAGAGTTCTTGCTGCACACAGTCAGACTGCAGGGGCACGGGGGAGTGGAGCTCCTATGGTACACTGCCAAGCTGCAGCGTAGTGGAACTCCGCCACACCGCCACACCGCAGCGGGCAACGGAACCCCTGCGGTACACTGCCACACTACAGGGGGCACTGGGCAGTTGAACGCCTACTGAATGCTACAACACTGCAGGGGGCAGTGGGCACCGGAAGTTCAGTGTACCGGAGGTACAGGGCACCGGAGGTACAGTGCCGCACTGCACGGGGCAGTGGGTGGCACAACTCCCACGGTACACTGCTGCACTGCAAGGGCAGTGGGCGGTGGATCTCCTGCGGCACACAACTGCACTGCATGGGGCAGTGGGCAATGGGCCTCTTGCAGTACACTGCCACGCTGCATGGGGGCAGCGGGCAGTGGGTCTCCTTCATCTCTTGATCAACACTGGCACACTACAAGGGGCAGTGGGTATTGGGTGTATTTTGAAGGTTACTCACTGCCCACTGCACCTTGCAATGCGGCATTGTGCCTGAGGAGGCCCCCGCTGCGCACTGCCCCCTGCAGTGTGGCGGTCTACCCAAAGCGGCCCACTGCCTACCGCCCCTTGTAGTGCGGCAGTGTACTGGAGGAGGCCCACTGCCCACTGCCCCCTGCCCCTGCAGTGCGGCGTTGTACTGAAGGAGGCCCACTGCCCACTGCCCCTGTGGTCTGGTGTTTTCAAGGATACCCACTGCCCACTGCCCCCTGGGTCTCCTTCTACGCAGGCCGCACTGTAAGGGCAGAGGGCAGTAGTATGTGCTCTTGTCTGCCTCTGTTTGTCTTGGTGGGTTGGGATGGTTGGCAGCGGTGCTCGGGTGGTGCCAAATCATTTTGTGCATTGGTGCAACATGTGCCTCTAAGTGCCTCATTGGCAGCCCCTGTTGGGCAGGTCTCGTGCCATTACCCGGTATTACCTGGTATAGTGGTAAAGTGCAGTGCAGTGCAGTGCAGTGCAGTACAGTGCAGTGCAGTGCAGTGCAGTGCAGTGCAGTGCAGTGTCCCTTTCGAATCATCTGTGAAGCCCCAGCAGCCACGGCAATCAGCTTGCGGACCAATAATGACTGGCGGTTGGTCATCAGCATTTGGCATTGGACCCATCGCCACCGCCGCTCAATCACTGGGATTGGCAGTGATAAAGCTGCGAATCAATCGACGCCAGTCAGCTGTCGACCTACGGTCTCTCACGACGGCAGGGTAACAAGGAAGCTGCTTTTCATTTTTGGCAGTGGGACCTTCCATACCGTAGGGCAGCATGGATTCCTGTACCCCATTTGTCCCCGTGTCCTCAGATGCAGCTCTGCCCTCGCCGAAGATGCCTTTCCTGGAGTTGCTGTCCGCCTGCAAAACCCGATCCGGTGTGGCACCCGAGACCAGAGATTGGCCCTGCCCTCCCCTTGTGGCCCTAGCTCCACTGCGTTGGCGTTGTCCATATCCTCCGCCGGGTTGCCCTGACTTTTGCGTGGCCTCTGCTTGAGGCGTTTGCAAAGGTGCACTCGCTCGGGGCGGGTTGTCAGCCCCCCGCCCCCCTCCCCCCTACTCTGCAGCAAAAAGAAGGGGCTCCCGTCCGGTGAACAGCCGCTTTTTGGGGCGTTTCATTATTATTGCGCGCCAACATTCTGTTGTTGCACACGCCCACGGGCTCACCTCCAGAAGCATCCCACAACAAACCTCTTTGCGTCTACAAAATGCGGAAACTCCCGCCTGCGGCCGCTGGTCACAAACTGAGACCACAATACGCGTCGCCAACCCCACGCTGCTGCACAACACTGGGTACCAGCCCCCGTGCGCCAACCGTGCGCACACCAGCCCCGAGACTGTGGCATCATTTGGGCATCATTGGTCAAGTCTCTTCGGTTCAGTCTGGTTTGGTTTATTGTGACCACATCACCGGCTCATGATACTCCCATTCAGACCAGCTGCCCTCCTTGTGCTCATTCCGCAAAAGTTAACTGCAGTTGTTCTAAAAGTTTTTTGGGAGGGGCTAAACCCACCCGCCGGTGCAGGGCTGTGCAAGGGGCGAGTGAGTGCAGGGGTGCAGTGGGCATGTGGAGGCTGGGGTGGCGGGCATGGAAGTCACCAAAGTGCACAACGCCAAGTTTGCCAACTGCAGCGAATTGCGGCACCCACACCCAGTGCACCATTCCCTGAATACGGCTGGCAGCTCGGTCCAGCAGTTTTGTAGTACGAGTATTTCGTTGCTTTTCTGCCTGGAAATGGCAATTTGTAGGGGCCTGCCATACGGGCTACACTACAACTGATGGGCGAGTGCAGGGTGCATGGGTAAGGGGGCTGGCGAGGGATCGGATCAATGTGTGCAGGGATGGCTCTGGAGAGGCATGTGCAGGGGTCGGATCAGGTCACCCGAGGCTTGTTTTTCAGCCTCCTGAACTAGAGTAGTGGTTGCACGGTGTCTGCAAACGCGGCTGTGATGTGCCGCACTACCAAGCTTCGAAGCCGTACCTCCCTCGTGCCGGAGCCCCACCCCCCGTTTGAGGAGCCCAGGACCGAGCCCCAGCCCGCGCAGTGCTCGCTCCAGCCCCAGTCCTAGCCCCACACCTATTACCGTGTCGCAACCTGACAGCTTCCAACACCTTTGCCCTGGCTTGCCCGAACCAACGACACCGTTCCGGGAACACACAGAGAATGAAAAAGTTGACACTTGAAGGGGCATCCTGCAAAGGACGCCGCTGCTGACCGGCTGTATCAGCCTGGCCAACAAATGTTACTCCAAAGCCTATGACTGACCCCTTCCAGAATTATCAGAAACTGTGACCCTTGTTTTTCTTGTGTGAGTGAACTCTGAGGCTCGCGGTACTTACTCAGCTTTCCCGTTGCCCTCGGATTGTATGTGCATTGCCGAGACGTCTGAAGTGAGTTGGAACGGGGACAGGGTGTATCCACGTCCGGCTGACGGATGTGGGCAGCGGGTGGCGTTTTTGCTAGCTGGCAACAGCTCCGGCCGATGTGCATCACAAGACACGCTGGGGTGGCCCCCTGTGCCCATTGCACACAAAACGTCAACGTAAATTCACTGTGCCCCGTAAATGAAGAGGGAAAGACTGTCATGTGCATAGAAATGCACGTGGCAGTCCAGGGATGGCAGATAAAGCGGTTTCTGTCAGGAGTGGTCAGACAGCACTGTTTGTCGCACACACCAGAAATGTCCCCGTGTCCTCCTCCTAAAATATGTACGCACCGCACAGTACCCTTCCAGGGCTTGGCTGGAATCTCCGGTGCCTCCTTGGCAGGGGGTGTAAGCAGCTGCAGCCATTTGGTCAGGTCCATGGAGTGGCGTTGAATCGTTGTTGAGTAGAGGCCTCATTTGAGTCCATCACTCTGACTCTCGATTTTTCTTTCTTGCTGTCGTGCTTCTTCCTGTGCTGCTGCTGGTCCATTGAATGCTGTTAAGCCCATGCTCATCTGTGCGATTCTTTCGTTTTGTAGCCTCAAAAGGTGAGATTCGTCCACCTGGAAGTGGATTGCAGAGGCTCAAAGGTTTGTCTTGCATGCTGCTGGGTACACACATTATGCGCTCTTACCTGTCCGTCCGTCCATGCGTACTTGTGCTGTCTGTCTGTCTGCTCGCCTGCCTGCCACCCTGCCGTCAGTCAGGCAGTCCATCTGTCTAAACGTAAATGCGAATGTGAAGGTAAAATGATGTGTGTGTCTGTGTGTGTATTTCAAAAATTAATAAGTGTTTTGCTCATTGCGGCATTCTTGCCGCAATGCTGATTCGCACGACTGCATCCACAGACAAAGCATCTTTTCCCGAAAATTTTCGGATTTTTTGGTAGTTTTTGCTCGCGCAGAAATTTGGAAAAAACTGTCGTAAAATTTGCATTCGCAAAAATTAGGATTCCGCAGAACATTTGATATATGTGTACGTGTGTGACCCACGTCTGTGCGTATGCTTTGTAGACGTGTATGTGGGCATGCAGTTGTATGTGTTGATGCATGCTTTTGTGCATGTGTGTGTGCTTGTGGGTTTGCATGTGCACGTATGGGTACCCAAGTGCAGTTTTCCACTGTATTCCAATAAATCTTTCAGCCGGCACTGCCACAATGAGCACCTTCCTTGGTTCCCTTGATTGGCACCTCAACATCCAGCCCCTGACATTGCATTAACCCTGCCTCCCGTTGGAAGGAATGACTCCTCAGGCACAATTGCGTAAATACTGCCCAAAACATGCTTCACATAGCTGGAATGGTCATTGTGAGTGGTCAGGGTATCAGAAAAATAAGTTTCGAAAACTTCGATGCATAAGCAGGTTGTGTCCTTCTCCGGTGGGAGAAACCCCTCGCACCCAACACCCAAATAAGGTGATAAACACAGAAATGCCGCCCAAATAATGCTTCATAGTCTGAATGAAAGACTGCATGAGCAGGTTGTGTACCAATCTCTTGGGAGACGCCCTGTGCACCCCAAACCCGAATAGGGTAAAAAACACATAAATACCGCCTAAAACATGCTTCACGTAGCTGGAATGGACATTGTGAGTGGTCACGCGTGAAGAACACAGAAATACCGCCTAAACCACACATGACCGGATTGGTCATTGTGAGTGGTCACAATATCAAAAAACAAGTTTTGGAAACTTTGATTTTTGAGGTGCCCAGGGTGAAAAACTGCATAAGCAGGTTGTGTACCAATCCCTGTGGAGACCCCCCCCCCCTCCCACACCCAATACCCAAATAGGTTGAGAAACACATAAATATGGCGTAAAGCATTCTTTCCATAGCTTAGGTGGTCATTGTGAGTGGTCACGAAATCAAAAAACACGTCTCGGCAATTTTGATTTTTGAGCTGCCCCGCCTGAAAAGCTGCCTAAGGTTGTGTACCAATCCCTTTGGAGACATCCCCCGCACCCACAACCCAAATAGGGTGAAAAACACATAAACACCGCCTAAAACATGCTTCACACAGCTGGAATGGTCATTGTAAGCGCTCACGGTGTCAAAAAAATCAGTTTTGGAAACTTTGATCTTTGAGCTTCCCAGGGTGAAAGATTGCATCAGCAGTTTGTGTACCAATCCCTTCGGAGACACCCCCCCCCCCCCCGCACCCAATACCCAAATAGGGTAAAAAACACATAAACATGGCGTAAAACATGCTTCACATAGCTTGGATGGGCATTGTGAGTGGTCACGATATCAAAAAAACAAGTTTTGGAAACTTCGATTTTTGAGGTGCGTGGGGTGAAAAGCTGCATACGCACGTTGTGTACCAATCCCTTGGGAGACACCCGCTCCCCAGCACCCAATACCCAAATAGGGTAAAAAACACATAAACATGGCGTAAAGCATTCTTTCCATAGCTTTCCATAGCTTAGGTGGCCATTGTGAGTGGTCACGAAATCAAAAAACACGTCTCGGCAATTTTGATTTTTGAGCTGCCCCGCCTGAAAAGCTGCCTAAGGTTGTGTACCAATCCCTTTGGAGACATCCCCAGCACCCACAACCCAAATAGGGTGAAAAACACATAAACACCGCCTAAAACATGCTTCACACAGCTGGAATGGTCATTGTAAGCGCTCACGGTGTCAAAAAAATCAGTTTTGGAAACTTTGATCTTTGAGCTTCCCAGGGTGAAAGATTGCATCAGCAGTTTGTGTACCAATCCCTTCGGAGACACCCCCCCCCCCCCCCCGCACCCAATACCCAAATAGGGTAAAAAACACATAAACATGGCGTAAAACATGCTTCACATAGCTTGGATGGGCATTGTGAGTGGTCACGATATCAAAAAAACAAGTTTTGGAAACTTCGATTTTTGAGGTGCGTGGGGTGAAAAGCTGCATACGCACGTTGTGTACCAATCCCTTGGGAGACACCCGCTCCCCAGCACCCAATACCCAAATAGGGTAAAAAACACATAAACATGGCGTAAAACATGCTTCACATAGCTTGGATGGGCATTGTGAGTGGTCACGATATCAAAAAAACAAGTTTTGGAAACTTCGATTTTTGAGGTGCGTGGGGTGAAAAGCTGCATACGCACGTTGTGTACCAATCCCTTGGGAGACACCCGCTCCCCAGCACCCAATACCCAAATAGGGTAAAAGACACATAAATGTGGCGTAAAGCATTCTTTCCATAGCTTGGGTGGTCATTGTGAGTGGTCACGAAATAAAAAAAAAGCAAGTTTCGGAAACTCCGATTTTTCAGGTGCCCAGGGTGAAAAATTGCATAAGGAGGGTGCCAATCCCTTGGGAGACCCCCCGCCCCCCCACACACATTACCCGTGAAGAACACATAAATACCGCCTAAAACATGCTTTGCATAGCTCGGATGGTCATTCTGAGTTGTTACGATATCAAAAAAATAAGTTTCGGAAACTTGGATTTTTGAGCAAGGCCAAGGGTGAAAAACTGCATAAGCAGGTTGTGTACGAATCGCTTGAAAGATGCCCCTCAACACACCCAATACCCAAGGAGGGTAAAAAGCGCATAAATACAGGCTAAAACAATGTTACATAGCTTGAATGGACACTGTGACGGGTCATGGTATCAAAAAAATAAGTTTTGGAAACTTCTATTTTTGAGCTGCCCAAGGCAAAAAAACTACATAAGCACACATGTAAGCCATTATTAGTCGTGATTAGTCGCGAAATCGTGATTTCGCGTCTTTCACACGGCCCTTGACCGACCATAGACAAGGCTAGAGACAGCAAAAAATGTCCTTTTGTATCCTAGGAGGCATATGCTCACAACATCCTCACTTGCACCCCTTGGAGTGGGTACCACGAGGTCACTAAGGTCGCCAAAAACGCCGACATGGCAAAGACGATTAAAAACTGCATAAAATCGCACAAGCGCTCGTCCCACTCCGCTCCACACAAACCCTATGGAGGTGGGACCCGAAAAAATTTTTCGGCTCACAATAAAAAAACCAAAGATTCATGATTTTTGACCCAAACAAAGGGGGGGTTGCCTTTTCGATATTTTTGAGCCCCCCCCCCCCAAAAAGGGTTTCAAGGTGGGGGGGGGGGGCTTGGCAGGTCCGGACCAAAAACTCATTGGGGGATGTGTTTATTGGACAAAATAATGATTTTAGCAGGGGTTAAACAAACAATTCAACCCCTTGAGGTAGGGTACACAAATAGGCCTAGAAAGGGGGTTATGTGGTGTTTTCCCTCATGTGCAGGCTTGCCTGGCTTTGATCTAACAACCTCTGCAAGGTGATTTTTGGCCTCTTTGGACAAGGGCAGAAAAATCTTTGGCTTTCAGCAAGCCCACACCACAAAGAATTGCTCCTAACTGTGCACCGCAAAATGGCCCTAGAATTTTGCCTATCCATCTTTACGATGGGCTGACATAGCGCTAAAACAGCCCTTTCACATGCCCATGGACCCCGCTAGGTGGGCCTAATTGGCACTACACGGCTCCCCATGGGTTTTGTGTGCACCCATGATGACCCACATGATGACCCACGCTTGGCCCATGTCCACCCAGTAGTCATCAAAGCTCACCCGAAAATCGCAATTTTTCAGCCAACCCATGCTGGAGAAATTGTTTTCACCAAATGCGCTTCTACCCAAAATGTTCAGATTTGAATGTAAAATTCTATTGCCTTCGGCAAAGTCCACCTCGCAGAGAATCTACTCCAAGCAACACACACACAAAATAGGGAAAAACCGACATGAATACGGCCTAAAACATGCTTTACATAGCTTGGATGGTCATTTTAGGTGATCACGGTATCAGAAAAATAAGTTTCGGAAATTCTATTGCCTTCGGCAAGTCCACCTCGCAGAGAATCTACCCCAAGCCACACACACGCTAAATAGGGTAAAAACTACATATATACGGCCTAAAAAATGCTTTACATACCTTGGATGGTCATTTTAAGTGGTGACATTATCAAAAAAACAAGTTTCGAAAACTTCGATTTTTGAGCTGCCCAGGTTGAAAAGCTGCATAAGCAGGTTGTGTACCAACCCCTTGGGAGACCACCACCCCCCCCCCCCCCCCGGACCTAATACCCAAATAGGATGAAAAACACGCAAATACGGCCTAAAACATGCTTTACATACCTTGGATGGTCATTTTAGGTGATCACAATATCATAAAAACCAGTTTTGAAAACTTTGATTTTTGAGCTGCCCGGGGTGAAAAACTGCATAAGCAGGTTGTGTACCAATCCATTGGGAGACCCCCCCCCCCCGACCTAATACCCAAATAGGATGAAAAACACGTAAATACGGCCTAAAACATGCTTTACATACCTTGGATGGTCATTTTGGGTGGTCACAACATCTAAAAAACAAGTTTCAAAAACTTCGATTTTTGAGCTGCCTAGGGTGAAAAACTGCACAAGCAGGTTGTGTACCGGCCCATTCACTAGGCCATTATTGGTGGAAACAGCCATTTCGCGTCTTTGGCACGGGTTGTGAACGGCCCTAGGCAAGGCTAGAGACTGCAAAAAACGTCCTTTCGTATCCTAGTAGGCATATACGGTCACAATATCCCCACTCACACCCCTCGGAGGGGGTACCACGGGGTCACCGAGGTCGCCAAAACCCCCAACATAGCAAAAATGGGTGAAACGTGCATAAACTGCACAAGCGCTCGTCCCACTCCGCCCCATACAAACCCCATGGAGTCGGGACCCGGAAACACTTTTTCGGCTCCAAATCGAAAAAAACCAAAAGATTCATGATTTTCAACTCAAAAAAAGGGGGGGTCAATTTTTTGAACCCCCCTCCGGCCCCCCCCACCTCCCTCAAAACCTCAAAAAAGTGGGTTTCAAGTGGGGGGGGGGTCCGGGGGGGTCCGGACCAAAAACTCATTGGGGGATGCGTTTATTGGACAAGATGATGATTTTACAAGGGGTTAAACCAACAATTCAACCCCTTGGGGTAGGGTACGCGAATAGGCCCAAAAAGGCCAAAATGGGGGGGTATGTGGCGTTTTCCCCTACATACGCCTGCCTGGCTTTGATCTAACAACCTCTGCGAGGTGACTTCGATTTTTGAGCTGCCCAGGGTGAAAAACTGCACAAGCAGGTTATGTACCCATCCCTTGGGAGACACCCCCCCCCCCCCCCGGAGCCAATACCCAAATAGGGTGAAAAACATGTAAATACGGCCTAAAACATGCTTTCCATAGCTTGGATGGTCATTTTAAGTGATCACGGTATCAAAAAAACAAGTTTCAAAAACTTTTATTTTTGAGCTGCCCAGGGTGAAAAACTGCATAAGCAGGTTGTGTACCCATCCCTTGGGAGACACCCCCCCCCCTGTGCGCCCCATACCCAAGTAGAGTGAAAAACACGTAAAATACGGCCTAAAACGTGCTTTACATACCTTGGATGGTCATTTTAGGTGATCATGGTATCAAAAAAATAAGTTGCGAAAACTTTGATTTTTGAGCTGCCCAGGGTGAAAAACAGCATAAGCAGGTTGTGTACCATTCCCGTGGGAGGACCCCCCCCTCCGCGGACCTAATACCCAAATTGGGTGAAAAACACGTAAATACGGCCTAAATCATGCTTTACATACATTGGATGGTCATTTTAGGTGATCACAATATCATAAAAACAAGTGTCGAAAACTTCGATTTTTGAGCCACCCAGGGTGAAAAATAGCATCAGCAGGTTGTGTACCGGCCCATTCAATAGGCCATTATTGGTGGAGACAGTCATTTCGCGTCTTTGGCACGAGTTGTGACCGGCTCTCAGCAAGGCCAGAGACTGCAAAAAAATGTCCTTCCGTATCCTAGCAGGCATATACGGTCACAACATCCCAACTCACACCCCTCAGAGTGGGTAGCACGGGGTCACCGAGGTCGCCAAAACTGCCAACATAGCAAAAATGGCTGAAAAGTGCATAAACTGCACAATCGCTCGTCCCACTCCGCCCCATACAAACCCCATGGAGTCGGGACCCGGAAACACTTTTTCGGCTCCAAATCGAAAAAAACCAAAACATTCATGATTTTCGACCCAAAAAAAAGGGGGGGGTCAATTTTATGAACCTCCCCCCCCACCCCCCCCCCCCACCCCCCCCACCTCCCTGAAAACCTCAAAAAAGTGGGTTTCAGGTGGGGGGGGTCGGGGGGGGGGTCGGGACCAAAAACTCATTGGGGGATGCGTTTATTGGACAAGATGATGATTTTACAAGGGGTTAAACCAACAATTCAACCCCTTGGGGTAGGGTATGCGAATAGGCCCAAAGAGGCCCAAAAGGGGGGGTATCTTCCCCTACATACGCCCGGCTGGCTTCGATCTAACAACCTCTGCGAGGTCATTCAAATAGAAGTCATGGGCCTGCAATCACCTACCCATTATATTTCTCCCTTGAACTGAGTTTTTTAGGGGAACGAATTTCTCGCAGAATGAATGGGTTTCCCTTTTATGGGGGGGGGGGGGGGGGCTAAAGGCTCAGTGAGTATGCCACTTTTGGGGATGGGGGTGGGGGTGGGTGGGGGGAAGGTCTAGACCCATCTGCCGTAATCGTTCCAAACACCAGCCGTTGCAGATTGGACAAAATAACGCTTTTGCAAGAGGTTGGAGCCCCTAATTCTATTGCCTTTGGCAAATCCACGTCGCAGATAATCTACCCCGAGCAACACACACCCAAAATAGGGTAAAAACTACATAAATACGGGCTAAAACATGCTTTACATAGCTTGGATGGTCATTTTAGGTGATCACGGTATAAAAAAACAAGTTTCGGAAACTTTTATTTTTGAGCTGCCCAGGGTGAAAAACTGCATAAGCAGGTTGTGTACCAATCCATTGGGAGACCCCCCCCCCCCCCCGCCGCACCGAATACCCAAATAGAGTGAAAAACACATAAATACGGCGTGAAACATGCTTTACATACCTTGGATGGTCATGGTGATCACAATATCAAAAAAACAAGTTTTGGAAACTTTGATTTTTGAGCTGCCCAGGGTGAAAAACTGCACAAGCAGGTTATGTACCCATCCCTTGGGAGACCCCCCCCCCCCCCGGACCTAATACCCAAATGAGGTGAAAAACACGTAAATACGGCCTAAAACATGCTTTACATACCTTGGATGGTCATTTTAGGTGATCATGGTAGCAAAAAAATAGTTTCGAAAACTTCGATTTTTGAGCTGCCTGAGGTGAAAAACCGCATAAGCAGGTTGTGTACCATTCCCTTGGGAGACCCCCCCCCCCTCGGGACCTAATACCCAAATTGGGTGAAAATCATGTAAATACGGCCTAAAACATGCTTTACATACATTGGATGGTCATATCGTGTGGCCACAAGGTCATAAAAACAAGTTTCAAAAACTTCGATTTTTGAGCTGCGTAGGGTGAAAAACTGCATCAGCAAGTTGTGTACCGGCCCATTCACTAGGCCATTATTGGTGGAGATAGTCATTTCGCGTCTTTGGCACGGGTTGTGACCGGCTCTCAGCAAGGCTAGAGACTGCAAAAAGACGTCCTTCCGTATCCTAGTAGCTAGTAGGCATATACGGTCACAACATCCCAACTCACACCCCTCGGAGGGGGTACCACGGGGTCACCGAGGTCGCCAAAACGCCAACATAGCAAAAATGGCTTGAAAGTGCATAAACTGCACAAGCGCTCGTCCCACTCCGCCCCATACAAACTCCATGGAGTCGGGACCCGGAAACACTTTTTCGGCTCAAAATCGAAAAAAAAACCAAAAGATTCATGATTTTCAACTCAAAAAAAGGGGGGGTATTTTTTTTCGACATTTTTGACCCCTCCCCCCTCCCTCAAAACCTCAAAAAAGTGGGTTTCACGTGGGGGGGGGGTCTGGGGGGGTCGGGACCAAAAACTCATTGGGGGATGCGTTTATTGGACAAGATGATGATTTTACAAGGGGTTAAACCAACAATTCAACCCCTTGGGGTAGGGTACGCGAATAGGCCCAAAAAGGCCCAAAAGGGGGGGGGTATATGGCATTTTCCCTTATATATGCCTGGCTGGCTTTGATCTAACAACCTCTGCGAGGTGATTCTATTGCCTTCGGCAAGTCCACGTCGCAGAGAATCTAGCCCAAGCAACACACACCAAAAATAGGGTAAAGACTACATAAATACGGGCTAAAACATGCCTTACATATCTTGGATGGTCATTTTTAGGTGACCACAACATCAAAAAAATAAGTTTCGGAAACTTCGATTTTTGAGCTGTCCAAGGTGAAAAACTGCAGAAGCAGGTTGTGTACCAATCCATTGGGAGACCCCCCCCCCCCCTCCCCCCCGTGGCCCAACACCCGAATAAGGTGAAAAACACATAAATACGGCCTAAATCATGCTTTAAATACCTTGGATGGTCATTTTAGGTGATCACGGCATCAAAAAAACAAGTTTCAAAAACTTCGATTTTTGAGCTGCCCAGGGTGAAAAACTACAAAAGCAGGTTGTGCACCAGCCCATTCACTCCTGTAACCCATTATTGGCGGAAACAGTCATTTCGCGTCTTTGGCACGGGTTTTGACCGGCCCTTAGCAGAGCTAGAGACTGCAAAAAACGTCCTTTCGTATCCTAGTAGGCATATACGGTCACAACATCCCAACTCACACCCCTCAGAGTGGGTAGCACGGGGTCACCGAGGTCGCCAAAACTGCCAACATAGCAAAAATGGCTGAAAAGTGCATAAACTGCACAATCGCTCATCCCACTCCGCCCCATACAAACCCCATGGAGTCGGGACCCGGAAACACTTTTTCGGCTCCAAATCGAAAAAAACCAAAAGATTCATGATTTTCAACTCAAAAAAAGGGGGGGTCAATTTTTTGAACCCCCCCCGCCCCCACCTCCCTCAACCCCCCCCCCCCCCACCTCCCTCAAAACCTCAAAAAAGTGGGTTTCAGGTGGGGGGGGTCTGCGGGTCCAGACCAAAAACTCATTGGGGGATGCGTTTATTGGACAAGATGATGATTTTACAAGGGGTTAAACCAACAATTCAACCCCTTGGGGTAGGGTACGCGAATAGGCCCAAAAAGGCCCAAAAGGGGGGGGGGTATATGGCATTTTCCCTTATATATGCCTGGCTGGCTTTGATCTAACAACCTTTGCGAGGTGATTTAGCCCCTTGGGCTATGGCATGTGGTGTTTCCCAGCTGTGTGGGTCCGCCTGGTTTTGACCCAGCAACCTCTGTGAGGTGGTTTTGACCCCCCCCCCCCTTCCCTTCGGACGCTTCCCACACGCGGCTGGAGAGGTCCAGAACTCAACTGAATCACGCTGCGTCAGAAAGAGGGCACTCAATCACCAATCCCAATCCTAGACAATGTGTGTGTCAGACATGACTTGGTGATGTACCAGGGTGCAGTGTCCAGCAGCGGCGTCCGGGAGCATGGCCCCGACAATGCCAATGCCTCTGCTTTCCATACTCCAGGTCTATCAATGCGTGCCTCGTCGTGCAGTCGCATACCTGAGCTGTGGTTGTAGAGTCTGGCCGACGACAGCTATGCCCGTTCCTGCTCTCTGCAGATGCCAATTTTGGCCAGCAGCCATTCTTGGATATGCTGTTCCACGGGGCCGGATATTTGAAATCTGGTGGTCCCCTTTCCTTGATGGTCAAAGGGAGAGTGGGGATAGGGGCACGGGGTAATAGGGGCACAGGGAGATAGGGGCACAGGGAGATGAAGGGGATAGCCGCAATCGGGGGTTAGCTGGGCACAGGGAGGTGTGGGTACATGGGCACAGGGGGAGCCCCCACCCCTCGGCCAAGCGACATTTTGTCCAAAAGCTACCCTACCCGTGGGGACTGCCTGGGTTTGGCATCGACATTCTCTCGGTCCTGCTTGCAGTGTCGCCATCAAAGGCCACCTCCTCGATGCAATCGTTCTAAAAATCCGGGGAGTATGGAGCGTCAATCGGTGTTCACTTTGCGGTTGTGCTTCGTTCCCACCCATTCCGAGCCCCAGTGCCACAGCGTCCAAGCACCATGGCCGGCAAGCACCTCCCACTCAAGAGACAATGACAGCGCTGCATCGTAACCTACGCACACCCCTCGAACCCCCTATGCTCCTCACGGCCCTGCTGTGTTTTCTTGGAATCTGGCGTACAGTTTGATAATGGCCCTCTTTCATTGGCTGCGGGATGATCTGTTTGTCATCCCCATCTCTTTTGACTTCCCTTGTGAAAGGCTGTCCGGGCCACAGGCGGCTCGAGCTTGTCCATCAGCGTCGCATCCCCCGCGTGTTGTGGGTGTGCTCTCCCCTGGCGGTTGAAGGGCCCTTCCTCCAGACTAATGGGGGCCAGTTGTGTTGTGAGGAAAGAGAGGAGGGGACACAAATCGTGCAGATTTGCATTTCTCTTCCCCTGGGCCCTCCTCTCAGCAATTTGAGATGCGACGGAAAGCCCCCCCTCCCCCTCCCGAATTGAGGATTCTTGCAAGAGAGATGGGGGAAGGGATAGGTGGGGTCATATGGATTAAGCTGGGATGCCCCCCCCTGGGTCAGTCCTCTAGAGGTTCCGTTCACACTGTCTGTCTGCCCCCCCCCCCCCCGATAGTATGCACAATGCCCCCCCCCCCTTCGACCCCAACGGCTAACCCAACATGCACATGTAAACATTGTTATTGGACCCTTGTTCTTGAGGGAGCCTTTGGTCCCCTTCCTTGATATTGTCTCTTTGCGTCTACAACGCGCCAACAGTGCCTACGATAAGTAGACCGTGTCTACTTGCAGCAGATAGTGTCTGCAAACGACAGAAAATGTAATCATTCCCCCCCCCCATAACTCGGACTCGGAGTGTGCATCTGGATGCACCTGGTCAATGGCACGGGCAACAGCCCGTCTCCGGGACAGCCAACCCTGGAGTAGTCAAACAGGACAAGTCATCCAGGGGCTCCGTTGACAACCAAAACACGTTCGGGCCCACAGAGGGTCAGAATGAGCATTGGCGAGAGGCCAATAGGCGCCGCCAAAGGCAAACAAATAGATACCGAGGCCTTGTGCCAAACCCCCCCCCATAACCCCCCACCACCTCCAAGGTGTGGGGGAACGATTTCGAGCGATGTATGATGCCTGACATGTCGAGCCTGACGGGAAAATGTGCCCGGAATATGTACACTTCCTTTGATGCCCTTTTGAATGATCCCCTCTCCCAGCCAGGGGGCAGAGTGGGATTGGGCCCCAGGGATATTGGGGAACAACAGGGTGATCATCCGGGTATAGCGACATGGGGGCACAAGGAGAGATAGGAGGCCTGCTTTGCCTGTCTCCTTGTTTGGGGGATATGGTCGTAAAGCCGCACCCTCCGTCATGTCCCGCTCAGTGCCACGCTGGCCGGAACGAGGTGTCAGCATTTTGTTGACACCACCACAAGACATTTCATATTATGCTGAGGGTGTGTTCCTGCATGTATTTTGTCAGGGTGCCCAGGAATCCTGGTTCAGCCAACCCAAGGACCCCCCCCCCCCCCGGAGGGTCTCCCGGAGGCCCCTCTGCGGGATGCTAGTGCCATTTGGCCGATACTTTTGGGCCACCTCTTCCCCAACGTGGGGACCCTGAGACAGCAGGCGGGGAGGGCCGGGATTGTGTAGCCACTTTGATTGATTCCTCTCCCTGCACTGTTGCTTTACAATGGGGGAATGTAAAACACACACATGCTAACCCCTGGCGGGAACACCCCACCTCCACCTTGGGTCACAAGGCCGAGGCATCCCCTGTCACTACTTGGTGGATGTCGTGGAGTGACGCCCCCACCCCCCCTGCCCCTTTTGCCTGGACTAACCTCCCCCCCCCCCCGGGGGGGGGGGGGCAAGATAGTGCGGACCAGCTGGGTCTAGACCTACTGAGCCAGGATTCCCGGGGTCAGGGTGGGCGGAGATCACAGTGAGCAACCACCAATGAAGCAGCTGGGGAGAGTGCGGCAGATTTCGAAACCTACATGGTGTCACCCCTCTGTTTGTCCTGGTTCGCTGGCCGAAAGAGCGTACAGATTTTGAGATGCAGCAGAAGGTGGGTGCAGAGGATGTGCTGCGTCCCAGATACGTCGGTGTGGCGCCCAGCAGTGGAGTCCAGTGCACGCAGCCTGATGACATAGGTGCGGGTAATAGAGCCATTGCTCAGGATAAGTTGAGCGTCTGCTCATCAAAAATGTACATCCCTTTCGCTCGCACTGTTCCTCCCTCCACCCGCCGACCCACATAGACGCATCCGTCCTCTCACCTTAGTCAGGGAATCCGGTGCAATCCTTTGAATTCTCCTGGCTGTGCCAAAGAAGGTACGGCCTTCAATAGACGTTCGGACTGAAACTCGTCAAAGGCGGTAAAGATGTGTTGCCATGTTGCATTGGTGTGATTTTGCCTTCCCTCTGGAGGTTCCTCCTGAGATTTTCCATTGATGCGCTCTGGCTGGTGCACACCTGACCAAGTGGTCTGTGTTTATGGTTCATCCTACTTGAATGAATGTGTGGTGTGCATGAACCGTGAGAACAAAGTGATCATCCCCTACCATTTCATTCCTGCTTGGCGAGGGCGGAGTTGAGAGGAGCCGAGGCCCCCTCGTGTGGGCGAGGCGGGGGGATGCCGGGTCTTGTCGGCATGGAGGAGAGCAGGGTGGCCCTAAAGCGGGCCTCAATGGCATGCCACCCCTGGTAGGCCCACTCCTCCCACCCCCCGGACCGGAGCAGATCCAGGTGGTCTCTGTGGGCCCCAGGGCCATGAGGGCGGCATTCCTCACGGATGAGAGGAGGACGGCCTGTGTTCACCCGCCCCTTTCTCGAAATACGAACCCTCAAGACATTCTACTGCCCTGGCGTTGAGGCTGTTCTTGATCAATTCTTTGACCACAGCGGGCACCGAAGTGATGTTGCATACTGAGGAATGTTGTTTCGCGTCTCATTGTATGAACCGTGGCACCCAGAGGAATGTGCCCTCGAAGGAGTGCACAATGGAGTAGGGTGAAACACATACACAGACATAGCTGGTAATAGCCTGATGCTCAGGTGCACTTCAATTACCCCATGGGGAGCTGAGAACACCAGCATTGAGTCATGGCTGCGGTGCTCGGACATGTAGTATGTTGAGGTGACATGTGGTTTGGCCTGCACGCGCCTGCCAAAGCAGAGAGAGGACACACGGCACACGTGCAACTGTGC
Organism: Eutreptiella sp. 'Long Island Sound 2002'; assembly: GCA_964036045.1. Taxonomy (NCBI): domain Eukaryota; phylum Euglenozoa; class Euglenophyceae; order Eutreptiales; family Eutreptiaceae; genus Eutreptiella; species Eutreptiella sp. 'Long Island Sound 2002'. The sequence goes on from OZ038378.1 coordinate 188,223,957, forward strand.
ATTCACGCTGTCTTCTGTACCACGGAACACAGCGCTATTTTGCTGAACCGCACTAGCACTGAGTTGCAATTGATGCGCCGTTTATTGTACCCAGCAGAGAGGCTGGCACGACCCCAATCTCTGTTCCCCCGCTGCCCTTCATGCAGAGCAAGCAGTCAAAGTAAGAGCATGCGTGCATGCATTTATTAGTAAGTCTAAAAGAGCACACACGCATGCATGCTTTCATTACTACGGCCAAAATAAGGCATGGACACATGCATTGACTGGTATCCCCCCCATAACAGCATGCATGCATGCTGTTGTCTGTATGTTGGAAATAAGAGCATGCATGCATGTATGCATTTGTTCTTATGCCCGAAATAAGGGCATTCATGCATGCCCTTATTAGTATGTCCCAAACAAGAGCATGAATCAGTATGTCCGAAATAGCAACACGTATGCGTAATTTTATTGGTATGTCCAAACTATGGGGACACATGCATACATTTGTTAGTATGCCCAAAACCAGAGGATGCATGCATGCTTTTGTCGACTGTCCAAAGTCAGAACACACAACCCATCCAGACCTCCTTGTGGACACAACAAGCCAGCCTGGTCATCAGATGATTCCATTGTTTAATGTTCAATATCCTCATTTTTACCAGTGTGGGGCCCACCACTAGTGCAGCCAGCCTGGTCTGAGGCATTTGTGGCTGCCTCATAGGAATCATCCACAACAGCCTCATCCTCATCCCTGGCAGCCTCAACATGGGCAAACCAAAAAGACCAGGCAGACATTTGCTTGGGCCATATTTTCCGAACCCTGGGGCCCCTGCACAGGGGGTCTTCCAAATGAGAACAAGCACCAAAGAAGAACACACAAACTAAGGAAGAACACAGGCATGTTCCTGCATGTGCGTGTGGGGGGTGCCCCAAGTCAACCTCCCCCCCCCCCCCCCCAAGTCAGTGTTCCTCCCCATCAACGATTTCCCCAGACTATTACTTGGGCCAGCTCAGCTCCCCGTCCCTCCCCCATGTCAGTGGCCCTAAGCCATAGGGGAAGGGAGACCTACCCTCCCACCACGACCACCCTCACATCCAAACCTCAAACCCCCTGCCAACCGCATTTGTAACGCCTCTTGCAGCCTTAACTGCTTTTGTAATTGCCGCTTTACAGCCCCTCCGGAATGCCTCAAACGATTCCCTGGTCAGCACCCCCCCTCTCTCCAGCACTGCACCACAACGTGGTGCGCATGCAGATCCAATGCGGGTGCACGGTCCTTGCTGTTCTGTTGTAATTTCATTCGACATGGGATTTTGTTTGCCAAGATCATGGGGGGAGTCCTGATCTGTCACAGACCATGAAAAGGGTGATGGCTTATTGTGGGAGTGGGGTGTAGTGCGAAGGGGAGGGATTAGAAGAGGTGTATGATGGGGTGTCGTGTATACGGGCGCAAATTGTTCAGGGTCCACTCACCAAGATGGATCGTCATTCAAACTCTTCAGGCAAGTGTGTTACATGATGACACCTGCTCCATTCGCGATACATCTCGGACGAACGCCCCTCTGCAGATTTCGCCGAGCGAAGGTCCGGTGGGGACGCTTGCAGCAGCACATCTGTTTCTGCACGCGAATATATGGATGCTGAAGAGCGCAGAGAGGAAGGCGCTGAACGACATCGAGAATATAGCACTGAAGAGCGCAGGGAGGAAGGTGCTGAAGATCGTCGCGAAGATAGCACTGAAGAGCGTAGGGAGGAAGGCGCTGAAGAGCGCAGGGAAGAAAGCGCTGCAGAGCGTAGTGAACACGGTGTGCACTGTGCACTGCTGCGTTCTTGAAGGGAGGGGATAGTTTGGGTTGGGACCTTGCACTCCGTTCCACCAACCAATGAGGTCCACATTTCAGGGAAAGGTGGTAAAGACCAATAGCACTCTTTTTTTGATACTAGTTAGGGTAGCAGCGCTTGTTGTATCACGTGTTGAGCCACATGGGCATACTGAGCCGGTATACTGGTCCGCAACTTTCCCCTCAACGAACTTCCGCCACCAATCAATGAATGGTCTTCCTACACCTGTAGCGTGTACCTCATTATCCTCTAAGAAAATGAAGTCCACAAAATGAGTGGAGTGGTGCAACGCTTTGTGTTATGGTGGCACTTTATGCAGCCATAGGAAGGAATTGTGGTCGGAATTTTCCCGAAGCAGCAACAATTTCAGGTCTGGGTCGTGGCACGACAAAGATCCCAAATCTATTTGAATTCCTTTTTCCCTGCGGTCTGCTCAGAACAACAGCCAGGTGAGCAGCCAGGTGAGGCTTTAACTTTCATTACCAGAATTGTGCGGTGCTTGTCTCGCCTTTGATGCCACGGTGTCATAGCAGCTGCTGCACTGGTGCAAAACGGTGATCTGCCTGTTTGTGTCGGGGGGCAAATTGGCATTTACCTGGTGCCTCCTGTTTGTGTTGGAGTTTCCAGTCCAGCCTCGATGAGCCTGCAGAATACCATTGGAGAAACTGCCACATGTGCAATATCTAGTCTCATTCTATTGTTTTTTGCGTGTGTCTTGCATCTGTTGCAACCCCTTGGGAAAAGCAACAGAGCCTTGGAGCTCCTGGTTTACAATCCAACAGCAAGCGTCCATACTCCCAGTCAGAAACAGCAAAGTGGCATCCTACACACCTACAAAAGGAAAAGGTGCCCATGAAAAATGCAACACAACGCAAAGGTTGTAAATATGCAATAGCTCTGCAGAAATAAGCCTGACTAAAAGAAGCAAGAATGGAAGAATTCTCCCCATTCTTTTCATGTGCCGTCGCAACATTTTTGCGTGAATAAAATTCAGACCACCCGCACAAAAAAAATACTCTGCAAGACTTTAGTATTTCTACGGTGCTTGCTTGCCACTGCGGGGTGCACGTACATGCAGTTTCCAAATGCGTGTAGCGTCTATTGCCCTCTGGACAGCGGTGGATCCTTGGCTGACGCTCATGGCTAGCACACAGTGCATTGAGGAAATGTCCGGCCTGCAGCTGCTAAAGGTTTATCACAGGGAGCAAGGTGTGCGTGTTGAGGGCCTGCCTTCACAGCTTGTGTCAGGGTTGAATCGTCCTGGGCTCAGGAGCCTGTGCTGCTGGGTCGCTGGGGTTGGGTGTAGGTGCTGGTTTTGGTGTGGATGCTGGACTTAGCAGGGGCATTCACATCGATTTGTTTGCATTCGCCTTGGTATTGGCATTTACATTGTGAGCGCGGTTGATGTTGGTTGTATTCGTATTGGTAGCTGGCGGCGTGCAGTTGATGCCCGCGCTGAAACCTTGTCACGGAACAGCGGATTGTGGTGCCGTGGATGCCCTTGCTCTAGCCCTTATCTATTCTTCTCCATTACTAAAGATATTTTTGGATGTGTCGGTTTGTCCTTAGTGGTCGGTCGCTCAGAATATGCCCGTGATCCTCGGTGTAAACACCCGTGTTCCACCAGGTTCAGTCAAGCAGCGATCGCCACGGCACCAGGGCTGCTGTCTACCCGTGTACTTTCACGGGGTGTGAGCTGCACCAGCCATAAATTCCACCAGAGGGCTTAGCATTGCACTCCCCAGTCCTGCCTCGATTCCTGGAGTACCATGAGGCTCCTTGACTGAACCTCGCTGGCGACAGATGGCGCGGTGGGGGAGCACTCCTCGAGGCCGTCTTTTAGGAAGGAGACATTGGACCCCCCCCCCCCCCTTTCATTAAGGACAGCCAAGGCTTTGGGTGGCAGGAGTGCGCTTGGCGGACGGTTGATGATGCTTTACTGACAGCGACTGGTGGGGCAACCGACGGCAGTCATTCCCCAACCGACGCCCTGCTGGTGCCCCTGAATCCATGGACCCCATCCGGGTGCGAAATACGCGTCCCCTTGGTCCTGTTACTCGCTGGTCAGTATTCTTTTGAGTTGGTCTTGGTGTTGGTTGGCATCAGGGTCAAGGTCACAGGTTTTGCGTTGGGGATAGTGGCAGATGCTGGAGGTTGTATTCGCTCTTTGTCGCAGCAATGTTGACATGGCGGACGCTGATGAGTGTTGCGCAGTCCAGCACCAAGAAATTAAGTTCTCTCCAGCTCTTGGATAAGTTGCACACTGGAGGAGCTTCTGGGGCTGGTATGTGGGAAGGCCGGGGCTCATTTTCATGCCGACGGCAAATGTGTCATTGTCTTTAGGGAAGTGATTAGTGTTCACGGAATTCGTCGTTCCGGGGCTTGGGTCGTGGCTCACACGGGTTGGGCTTGACATGGGCTCTGTGAGACAGGGCGCACTTCTGGGGGTGGTCAGGATCAGGACAGACGTGCCTCCTGTGGCCTCCTCATCCCTACCTGCATACTCGAGAGGAGCTGTTAGGATGCTCACTTTCGGGGGTGTACACAGAGTGTCACAGGCTGGACGTGCGTATTTTGGTTCCCTCTTCGTGTTTTTCTCCATTCTGAGCCATTTCTCTCGTCATCATCTGCCATTCTCGACTTCTCGCACACCATCTTCCCCATCCTCCGTCCATGTCTCTGGGTGCTTCTCCTTTCCCCTCCATTCCCACCAGTACTGCAGATGCCACCGAACGCCATCTACGGTGCGTGCTTGTAGGATGAGTCGGGGACGACAACAACACTGGTCTGCCCTAACACAACAGTCCCCAGCCAGCCGCATCTTTGAGGTGGAGAATACGGGAGACGTAGATGGGACCTGCGAGACAGCCCACTTGACATCGTGACAGAGAATCACAGCTCCTTTCCCTCCCCTCCTCCTGCTGCTCCTCATCCTTCGCCTCCCCCACCCCTCTCCCGGCAAACCTCCCTCCCTCCAGCCGCGCCCTGCCTTATGATTTCCCATCCTGCTCTCTTTGCGTGGGTTGCCGCCCCTTGGCAGGCGCTTACCACCCGTGTCTGTGGTATTCACTTGTGGGGCGGCAGTTTTTTGTTTTTTCTTAATGACAGCCCTGTGACCCGTTTTGTGACCCCTTGTACATCCCACAACAGCCTGGCCCACTAAGGCTCTTTGAGACCTGCAGCAGCCCAAGAGGGCCAAAGGGCTCAAAATGCTTGTTTGAGAGTCCACGAGGGGTCGAGGAACCGCTTTGTAACAGAGGAGTGTTGATGCATGTTGGGCCCAGACCTGTGGTTATAAGCGCGCGCAAAGGCCAGGGTTCAGCGTGCGCAGGCATGCGCAGTGTTGGGGTGTAAGTGTGCGTAAGCGTGTGCAATCTCCCTGTCCAAGCGTGAGCAATTTGTTTCTTCAGTCGGAAAGCCCCTTAAGTGGCGGTTGCGTCCGATGATGGTCTACTGGCAGGGCAACGGAGGGGTGGGGGTATGAAACCCAGCTACGACGCGACGGTTGGGATACATTGGAATCTCTGGCTTTTGACGCCAGAGGACATGACTGACCTCAACATTCTCCCCGGGCAAAAAAAAATGACTTTGCAAGACGTCCACCTCCGTGTTCCCAAGCCCAAGCGTACACAAGCGTGCAGAGGGTCGGGGTGTAAATGTGCGGAAGCGTGCATAGCCATGGAGAGTAAGTGTGTGCAAGCGTACACGCAAGCTTCTCACCACAGGTCTGGTTGGGCCCATTTTGGTGCCACTCTGGCCCGGGCCGGATGAGCTCTGTGCGTCTAGTGGAAGTCCAAGAAGATGCCCCGTCCACAGAATGGGGCAGTGCATTGAGAGAGGGCTGCTGCATTGGTGTGCTATAGTTAAGCATCCGTACCAGCCACAGTCAGCCCCCCAAAGAAGCCCGGCAGGCCGGCCGGCAACACACAAAAGCATCACCCCCCCCGGAGGCAGGACCAGTCCGTCTGTCGTCGGTGACGCATGGCCCGTGCTGCACCGCGTGTCGGACACGGGAATGCAGTTTGACCGGCCCCGTGGACCCTCCATGTGGCCACGTACCCACAGTTGCCTGCTGGTGACCTGGCGGCGGTTCTCAGCGTTGGCTCACAACAAATGTGTGTTATTTGGACTCTACCCCCGTAGCCTCCCCCCCTTACCCCAGCATGTACCTCAACCCAAGCACCCACTATCCCTGACCCTCACCTTAATCTGCGACCCTACCTCTACGGGAATCAGTGCACATGGGTGGGGGCCCCAGGGGGCGGGCAGTGCACTTGCACATGCCTGTGGGCACACACACCTTCTCGTGGCAGATGCAACCAAGGCCAATTCTTTCCCTGGGCTGCTGATGTTGAAGGGCATCGCAGGTATCCATGCCACACCGGCCACCGCGTCCATCTGATTATTGCCCCCGAAGGCACTGGGCTTGAGGATTGGGAGAGGCCACGGGAGGCGACTCCGCGAGTCCTAGGACGCCGACTACCCCCCCCGCCCCCCAAAGGGGCCTCCGGCCAACCGTTAGTTGTCAAAGGTGCTGGCCTAAGGAGTCAACAAGGAGTCCACAAGGAGTCCACAAGCACCAGAACCACTTGTGTTTATATACTCAACGCTTTGAGCGTCAGATTGTGCAAGATGCGGCGCCGAACAAATGTCGTTTGTTGCTCTTTGAAGATCCTGGCCTCGAGGCCCCGGCACAATGTAGCGGTCTGTGTGGGAGGTGCCCGAACCCCCCCGAAAGCCCCCGCAACAGCCCCTCCCAGACCTAAACATACGCCACAAACACAAAACATCACACCACTGGCACACAGGTTGATGCCTGGGTGGGCCAATGGAGTGCGCACGCGCGCCAGGCGGAGTGCCGGAGGTGCCAATGTAACCAGCCACGCGCGGGTGAGTGTGCGGATGATGCCCGTTTCGGCGCGCTGGGGGGCCAGTACGCTGTTACTGTCTGCATGGGTGCTCTGGGGGGACCAAGAGCACTGTTGCTGCCCACAGCAGGCCTTTTGGCTGGGCCAGGGACTGGAAGCGTTCAGAGCCAAGAGGCTGTGTTCTTCGGATGTGACCCCCGGAATGCTTCCCATCCATCCACCCATCCATACCCTCCCAGACCACGCCCCCCCCCCCCCCCCCCGCATTGCATGTCTGCAGCGCCGTCGTAGCCCTTCATCTGGCTGCGGTACAACGGCTCTGGCTGGGTGGATAGCAGTAAAAGGGGCGGCACATCAACGTTTTCGCTCTGCTGTTGCCTTCCCGGGGGGGGGGGGAGGGGGGGCGACTCCTTGGGTTTGGACACCAACTACCCCCCCCCCCCCCAACTAACCTTTGGCCGCAGGCCCCCGGGGGGGGGGGGGGGCATAGAGTGATGGTAAAAGACACTGTTGGGCCAAATAATTTTTGTATGAGGTTGCTTGCCCCGCCCCATGGATACCTGGTAAACAAGTGATGCTGCATGTTGTGTCCTAGATTTTGTCCTCCGCACTTTTGTGTGAGTGCTTTGGATACTGCTTCGGAGTCTCTTGCTTCTGAGCCTCATCGGATTCAGAAGCAGACGCCGGAACGTGCCGGCTATACACCGTGTTTGGTACCATTTTTATAGACCGCATTCCAAATGGCTGTTGCATTGCGGTTTTATTTTCTTGTTGGAGGTTGTGGTGTTTGTGTGGTAAAGGTAAAGGTAAAGGTAAAGGTAAAGGTAAAGTGCTCGGGTGATCTCTGAACTCCAGCGTAACGGTTATCCCTCCCTATCCCAAGGCGCAGCACCCTACATAACACAACATTAATCAAAACAGTCCCAATTCCGGAACCGTGAAATCTCGGGACACATAGAGAGCCACTGTATCATACAGGGCGTAGAAGTCCCAGTGCGGAGCATGTCCTCGATCACACGAACACACCACACACGCATTCTTGTACCCTTGCCTTGCCTCAACCGCTTGGCACCGAGGGACGTCACAGTACAGTAGTTGAAGCGAATGCAGGCCGGCTGCAGTGCTTGAGGTGGCACGCGCACGGACAGATCCGTGATCCATGGCAGGGTGGCTCGGGGCACTACATGCGGTGCCATGCCACCAGTCTCTGAACGGGCATTGACACTTGCGCCCTCGTCCATACCCACACACTGTACCCCTCAAAGCCTATCCTATGTGTCCACACCTTACAGCTGTCAATGAACAGGGCTCGACGGGGAGCTTGCAGGAGCGCCTCGTTACGGGGGACGTCACATGACATGCGTGCCAGAACCACCTTGGCCAGTGCCACCCCATCAGACTAGCTAAGCCGCCACGGTGCGCGAGCAGAGTGATGCATGAGTTCCGTCCACCACACAAGCACCACCTGACTGGCACCGTGCACCGTGACTGCCCAAGAGCTCGCTGGCTACACCTCCTACTCTGGTACGACCCCCACTACCAGCACAACCCCCGAAACCACCACCCTGGCTGACAAATCGGTAACATCACAGGAGAGGACACGCACACGTCGTGCGACTTCCTCTAGCCGGGCCAAAAGCGCATGCCCCATACGGAGGTACAATACTGAACAGTACTGCACGTGGGACCATTGGTTGCCCTGCCTGAGTTCACAAAAACGGCATGAGGGCACTTCAAAAAAGGTGTGCGGCATGGATGGCAGCAGGTGCAAATAAGCCACCCGATGATGAACCAAGGGCACTTCAGGGTGGTCACACACAGCACACCAAATGTCAGAGCGGAAACCGGAGTCCCCCATCTGCACCGAAAGTTCAGAGTCGCCCCACTCCGCCTCATCCCGCAGCTCAGAAAACAGGGAAACACACGAGATTACTAGGGCCGGACCATGCCACAACACCACCGGCACATCACGCAGGAGACACAAGGCATTAGCTAGCGGGAAACCTTGGGACTCCGGGTGGTCCCGCCCCTAGGCAGCAAGATGATGTGACCATTCTTGCCACCCGAGCAACAACCCCGAAGCCCCCGTGTCGTGCTGTGTTGGCGCCCATAGCTCGTGGACCACGTGCCAGACCTTGTGGGCCAAAATGACCTTGGCGACACGATCGAACCACGGGTTCACCCACACCTAGCGTTGAAAACCACACAACAGCGCTGCCGCGCTATCAGCAGCGACCCAGGCGCGCCCCACAGCCTCACGGCAAATCCAGACGCCCAACAGTTTGGCTATCCATTCAAGGGCCGTGGACGAGGCACCGACTGTGAGGATGCCCCAAGATATCTCCTGCTGGACCCCCTCCCTATCGGAAATGACCAAGCCCATGCCTGCCCCAAGGGGACCACTGTCAGTGGGCTGAGCTAGAGTGGCGTCTGTGGTCACGTAAAGCTTCGGGGCCCCTGCCAGTGCAGGAAGCAGCTGTGGTAGGGGCGGGTCACGAAAACCCCAGGGACTGTCTGTGTGAAGGCGGTATTGCGGCAGTAGCACATCGACACGACTAGCGTCGTTGTCCCCTCGGGGTAGAGGACACTCGCGTTGTGCTCGAAGGAGCCTACACGTCTGGCTATCACGCCCATCTAGAGCCACAAAGTACCCGTACAGGAATAGAAGGACCGCTTGGTGGTGCAACGACGGGCATCCCCAGCCAAGGCGCGCCGTGGACACTTGCAGAACCAGGGCTGGGACATTCTGCGGCAGGCAGAGCAAAGCGCGCACTGCAGACTGCAAACGGGGCTGCAGGCTCTCAATTGCCGAGGCCGGGAGAAAAGAGCCCCGGCACACATAATCTAGACGAGACAGAACATAGGCATGCAGCGCTCGTAGGGCCAAGGTGAAATTAGGACGATGCGCTAACACGAACGTGCACTAGCGGTGGATGTGGCCGTGCAGCTTAGGGACCAAGCCTGGTAGGTAGGTGCCTGGCTGCACCGCGATGCCAACCACATCTGGCACCGCTTGAGACGCGGCCGTGCATGCACCCTCCACGTTCCGTTCACCCCCAACCCACTGAATCTCCCCCTCATGGCCCAGGTGGAGCACCGTGTACTCTTGCTTCGCGAGAATATTATTGAGCGTGCAGTTGTGTTGTGCCGCGTGATGGGCAGCTACAACCTTGCGGCTGATGGCTGCCGCATCTCGTTTGATGTAGCGATGGTCATCGCCGAAGACACTTTAAGTGGGCAACACTACCTCACCGGCATGGACAACCCACTGTGCAGCCCCACATTGCGACGCGCGCGTCCGGAGCGTACCCAGTAGGTTATAGCCCGTGGCAGCAAAACCACAACCCTGAGAAAAGCCCTCACACGTGGAGACAGGGGGGGCCAGCCCGCGAGTGGTGACAAGGCGGACGTTCTGACGAGGGTAAAACCCACTAGCCCACTCCCCAAATGCGCATTGTGTTGACCACAGCCGGTTGAGACGGGCCAGAACTCCTCTGATGGGCGTGTCGAAGGCACCGCTTTCGTCGGCATCGACGATGTGCGCCTCCGCCGTCTACTGCACTGCTAGTACCACCGACGCGCGCACGGTGAAAGCCATGTGCTGGGGGGATATTTCCTTCCGGTCGGAAAACGTGCACCCATCGAAATCGCCGGCCATGTCTGCACGGTACATTGTTTCTCGGTGAACTGCACTGGCCTCTAAGCGATTGACCCCTGAGCCCAGTTTAATGGGCCTGTAGGAGCAGAATAGCCACGGGTGTCCTTGTTTTTCTATCCCTAGTTGCACCGCCATATCGCTAAGGGCATGTGGTGCCGTGCGCAGAACGTTCAAGTACTTCCACAGTGCAACATGCCCCGCATAGGGAAACGGGCGCAGCAGGGAGAGGGAGAGGTCATCGACCGGCGTCGCATCGGAGCCCCCCCCTTTAGTGCTTCACGCACCACGGGAACTATATTAAAGGCCCTAGGGTCACGAGCGTGCATACGATGCCACCGCACCTCCGGCTCCTCGTCCCAGTCCCCTAGCCGCCTCGCTCTAAACAGTGTGGTGAAACTAATCTCATCCGGGGTGGGGAGTGGGGAGGCCGTGGCCGCCGCCCACATGAGCTCAGGCAGGTTCATAAGCACCCCCCTACCACCCTGGTACACGTCCAGTTGATTGCTAGCCACCTGAAGGATTTCCTCAACGAGCGAGGCGACATGGTTGGGTGTGGGATTCACCTCGGGTAGGGGTCGTGGGTGTGGTGGCTGTAGCTTCATAGTTTTGGTGGTCAGGCGGGTAACACTTGACGCCGTGATGATTTGCTTATTAAGTCGCAAGCCACGCACAAACATACCTGACCGTAGGTCCTGGTGCCATTGGTCTAGTAGCTCTTTCGAGCTCCCCTTGCGAAGTGCAGCTCCCAGTCGCATATGATCAGCCATAGCCTGTCTCGTACAATGCGTGGGTAGCACCGGATCCGCTAACAGCCAGTAACACCGGACCCACACATCAGGGTGCACGTCATGGGCAGACAGCCAGAACCAAAACAGAGCCAATAGGGGTGTGAGCTTACCGCGCTGTTTGGGGGTGTTGGCTGGATGGCGGTACCTCTTAAACGCCGACAGCCGTTGCAATCCCGACACCCCATCAAAGTCACACATGACACACGCATGAGAAGAGGGGCCACGCGCCGCCGAATGACTAGCAAATGAAAAGTCAGGACTTACCAAAATGTAGTCAACCCATGTCTCCCGGCGGCTACCGCACTGCACGGTGTGATTGGTGAGTGTTCCCGCTGGGTACGGTATCTGGAGACGTGGAAGAGCTTCGTGCTCCAACATCCGGGTGACGAGCCTTGCGCAGGTGCGCGGTATGTTCAAGTCCCTCGCTGCCACCGCGCGGATGGACAGCTTGCGGAACAGTGTGCCCACTGCAGCCAGTTCAAGTTCCTTCTCCAGCTGCAAGAGGGATGGGTCGAGGTGAAGATTAGAAATGAGTAGCGACTCCTGATCATGAAGGTCACACACCACCGCCATCCAGGACCGCGAATCAAACAAGACCTTGTGGGGCCCTGCGAGCTGGAGGCGTCTATGCACCAGTATCCACATACCACGCCCCCGTCCCGCTTCACTGCCAACCACAAACACGAAGGGCGCAAGGGCTACTTGCACCCGCGGGTCAGCATCCCACAGCTCCTGTAGGCACGCCACATCAGGGTCTAACGCACAAAGCAAAATGGCGGCCTCTAGGACTGCTGGATCGCCTGCTCCCCCCCCCCCCCCACAATTAAGCCTATATAGACGGAACGCTGAGTGGACCGTGGACGCCCCGTTGACCCTATCCTCCTGCCTATCCAAACGGCGGATAAATACAACCAACCAAGATGGCATGTGAGGCGCTGGCGTGTAGGCAGGGGCACAAGACTGCCAAAAACGAGATGACACAGGCACCACGTGCTCCAAAAGTTGGATGCCTGCCTGAAGGGTCGTACGTGCTGCCGGCTGTTGGCCTGCAGGCTGTGCTCCTGGGGGTAAACACGTGCATAGGGCCCGTGGCGAGTGACAGCCCCGTTGGGGCGCCGCGACCACTACGACCTGAGCGACGCGGGGCCTCCCACAAGTGGTGCACCAGTCAACCGCAAACACGCGCATTGCCGGCACGCTCATGCCGCTCATGCCCTAGACAAAATAAGGCTCGGTCTGAGAAGCTCTTGTCCCTTCCGCATACAACAGGAGGGGACGCCCGTCACAAAATATGGGCGGATAAATGAGCAGGTCGTAGCAGGTCAGGCGCTGAGGGCGAGTCAACAAACATTGGCACCACGCTGAAAGGAGTTGGGCCAACCGCCCACGCCAAGGATCCGGGTATGCATACAGACGGCGCAGGACGACGTAGACTGCCGGCTCCACTGTCGGGTCCTCTGTAAACTTGGGGGGCGAGGGGGTGGAGTCTAAAAAGCTGGGCACTTGTACTCGGTTACCCCCGCGGCAAATAGGACAAGACCACGGGGACACTGAACCATTGCCGTCCCGCGAGGAACATACCGTTCCGTAGTCCCAGTAGCAGATCCACTCTGTAAGCACCTGCGGCTTATCATGCGAATCAGGGGGCACCTCAGAAGAAGGTAGTGCTTCCCGAAGTTGCCGGACAAATCGTTCAACCTCGTGCTACCTCACCACGTTGGCCGCCAGCCGCACGAGGTCCTGAATGTCCTCAGGACACTCATACCCCGCCTGCAGGTAGGGAAGTCAGGCCCATCCCTACCGCCACACTCCCTCAGCCGGCGCATACGGGGCCTGGGCGTATTGTGCCCACGTGGTAGACTCGGGAAGCGCGCTAGTGGGTACCGCCGTCGTGGACGGAGTACCTGGTGCTGGTGAGGTGGGTGACGGCGGACCCTGGAAGGCCATAGGCCACTGAGGCGCCCCATATCGCTCCAGGGAGTTGTCCCAGGGGGGGCCACCGGGGGGCGTAGTAAGGGCCTGGCGTTGGCGCCGGTGGCCATGACGTATAGGGTTGCTGTGGCGGCACTGGCGACGCTGGCTGGCCACTATGCTGGGCCTGACCACCCGCCAATGCCTTTGGAGGCGGCGAATGCAATACCACTGTGCCCGTCTCCGTTCTCTGCCGCTTGGACGCTCCTTCTGCTTGTTGCCGATGTTGTGCCCGAAAGTCGGCATTGGTTTTGTAAAGCTCTCCTGTTGGAACTACCTGAAGGCGGAGGAACCACCACAGTAGGGAAATTTTTGTCGAAGATGTCTGCCGACACGTATACATGTCCAAATCCGCGTGCAACGTCATTGGGCGTGATCAGGCTCAGGGGCTATGGTCTCGCTCAGCAAGGGATTGTACTCCTGTACCGTACGCTCCTGATGGAGGTTGTTGGCCCGAAGTACACGCGGATCAGGGGGCACAGGTGGCTGAATAACCGCCCCTACAGGTGAGGGTGTCGTGACCGACCGTGCCGAGGGGGTCTCCGATGTTGTGGCCGAAATTGTGGCTGGCGGTGGCGCTAACGGGGGCGCTGCCACTGGGGCCAGTGGAATCGCCGCTGGGGGAGCCGCTGGTAACGTTGTTGCCGGGGGTCTTCGTGGTATTGAGGAACCGGTCATACAACTGGGATGATTGCGGTGCTGCGTCTGCGTGTTCCAGATTTTGCTGCACACCTTTGAGCGCCTGACGAAGGTGCTCCTTGGTCAGGTCCTCTTGCTTGCTGATCGTGATGAGTGCCGCCATGAAAGTCCTCCCACACCGGACTTCTGCAATGGGGCTAGGATCTACCGCTCTTGGGAGCATCGTGGAGAGATCTAGGGCTGTCGTCACCTCGGATACACTAGGGGCCTCGTTGATGGCTACATGGCATTTCTGTAGGAACTGGAATCGGTCTGCTGGCGTGGGCGTGGAGGGCACTGCCTCAACGCACATGGAGACCCATTCGTGGACGTCCGTGCGAACAACGGCTTGGGTCGCTGGAGGCAGCTGGCACCACACCAGCTTGACAGCTGCATGCAGCTGTTGTGGTTGCCGGCAGGATTCGAGAGCCCGGAGCGTCTGGGAGTTGACGCGATGATCCGAGAGCAACCGCTTGAGAGAAGAGGCCGCCACTTCGATCGCCGAGACGGGAATGTGGAGAACGTCGTCGAAGGCGTCTTGTAGTCGTGCGGCATCGTTCGCGCCTGCTGGCTGCTGCTGACTGGAAGCAATCATCGACTTTCACAGCTTGGTCGGCGCACCGGAGCTGGACGCGTCATGCGGTGGATCCACGTGCTCCAGCGTAGGGATAATGCGAAAATTGGGAAGAGCTGTATTGTGAGCTTCTTCCACTCTTCCCGAGTAAGCAGACATGACTCGACCCTCTACCTACAGGTACACCTTCAGGTCACGAAACCGGTTACTGGTCGCCAGCCCTCACCTTGTGTCTGCCCCATTCACTCGTTGTGCCCTACTCCTACCGGCTCGCGGAACGCCGTGTGAGACGCCCTATCCCCCGGAGGTCCACCAGCACGCTGGTCCGTGAGGCTGCACTGTTGTAACTGTGACACGGTACGTTCCAACGTTTGTACACCCCTTCCACCTGGGAACGCGTGGCTGTTTCGCCCATGTCCCGTGGTTTGCCACGCCATTCTCTGAGGCGACAGGGCGCTACCGAGCGGTGTTGGTCTCGCAGACAGTGCTGTTTCTGTGGTGCGACCGCATATTCCCAGTGCCTTGGGACCAAAGTGCAGTGGTCCGTGTTGGCCCATGTAGCTGTATCCAGAGTGCCAGTCAGGATATGCATGCACAGGTTGCCAAAAAGTGGTGCTGTCCCCTGGCTTTTTGAATGCAGCAGTTCGTGGGGCAGCAGGCGAGTTTCTTGCACAGTGATGGTACTCACGCTGGTGGGCTCCCTACCTCGAGTCATACACACACGAAAAGCAGCGGCACGTGGGCAAACCAACTTTTAGCTCCAATCCGAACCAACAGTAGGCAGCAACAGCATGCAGCGCAAGCGCCAGCAATCGACAGCATGTAATAACATGCGACGCCACATCATGCAACAGCATGCGACAATACAACATGCAACAGCATTTAACAATATGCAACAGGCTGCGCCTTGATAAGGGCAGACAAATTTTTCACTGGATATTGCTGTGCACTGCCATGAAACAAGTTGCCACAGTCAAACCTCCTGGATTGCTGTGACTGAGGACACATCCTGTGGGGGGTGCAAGACGCGCAGTTGTGTAGACCGAGCGCAGGGTCCTCAATGAATTCAATGTCAATGACATGTACCGCCATGCAACAGCAGCAAGCAACACCGGGCAACAGCACCAGGCAACAAGGGGGTGTATACAGCTAGGCCCTGGCTGGCAGCTTAACCTCTCCTGGGAATGTGTTCGAGGTGAGTAAAGGAAAATGACACCAGATGTAACTGTAACATAGGAGGTAAATCTGCAGGAAGAAATTCAGTGTGCAGCCCAGATTGCATACGGGGGAGTGCAGGCAGGCCAATTGAGTTGGACAACAAAAACAACATGCTGAGCTTTTCAGAGAGAGGTCATGTCCATTGTGCCCAGAGTGTCTGTAACTGAAGAGAACTTGTGTGTGTGTTCTTATGGCACTGCGTGCTGTTTTTTTGTTTTGTGGATGGTACTACTCCATTCAGATTCACAAAGGGGATGGACTCAAAATGGCTTAATTTTGGCGAGAACGGGTCCACTCCGGTCTTATTCCGGCCGCCTACAGTTTCGGATGTCATGCTTGCGAATTACTGACCCCCTCCCCCCACCTAAACAACCAGCCTTAATGGAAGCCCCCCGCCCCCCATGCCCAAGAAGGGGAGGGCTCCTCCAACGGGTACGACCCCTCAGGCACGCATGGGCCCTTCCACAGGTCCCTCTGAGCTGCCCTCTTTGTCAGCCCTGCTGCATGCGATTGGCGCGCCCTGTTCAAAAGGTGTGCGGGCGTCCACTTCTGCCGTGGGTTGCCTTTGCCCGTGCCTGTGAAGATGCCCCATAGGGTACAGGCTCATGGAGGGAGGCGGTGCCCACTCACCCCGAGCAACGCCGCTCAAGGAGAAGGGGCTGTCCGCCCAAAGGAACAAGGGCTCTGTTGCTGAAGAGACCGAAGACCTTCGTCGAAGGGGGTGCTGCGTCGTGCCCGTGTTGTTGCCTTGCAGTTCTCTTCCCAGTGCCTCGAGGGCCCTGCGGATCTCCATTGATTTGGGAAGTCGCGCTTTCAGCTTCAGGCCAGGCCAGGGGGGGCTCATAGAGCCTGGGGGGGCAAAGGGGGGGTCTGGGGAACGGGCACAATTGACAGGGCCATCGATCAGTCACCAGCTGAAGGCCCCAACGATTTCTTTTGGGGGGTTCAGCGGTCAATTTCGTTCTGCACTCAGTGCGAACCGAAGGATGTCTTTTCTGGACCGCTGCGGCGTGCTGATTCCAAAACCGCCACTTTTCAATTTGTCGAAGTTTGGGGTCCAGATGAAGTTCGGGGGCCCAAGGGGTTGGTCCCGGTTGGAGCCCCGGCAATTGAACCTTTTTTTGTGGAAGACGGGGGGGGGGGGGGGGGGCTCCTGGACACGGGGCTCCATTGACCCCTTCGAAAGCCCTTTCACCCAGTCCCTCCCTGCGGCCCTGCAAAGCCTCTTCTCCTTCTCTCACACGTCCGCACAGATGCAATCCCATCGAAGTCCTACCCGAGCCTACTCCTGTTGAAAGACAGTGCAGGTGCCTGTGCCGCATTGACCTGTGTCCTGTTCTGGTCATCTCCGCGCCTGTTGTGCATGCGGTGCTGGGGGCAGTGCGCACTGGTGTGATCAGGGGGGAGGGGAGGGCGGCTTCCACCGGAAGGCGTCCGCGTGATGGTTTTCACACACTGCCCCTTGTTCAATGCCCCCCCCACCCCAAAAAGGCAATGGTCATGGCGTCGCGTTTCTGTTCACACCCCTGAGCCCCTGTGGGTGTGATGGCCTGCGTGATTTGTGATGTGTGATGATGAGCGGCACGCCCACTTTGTTGCCTGAATTGCGCCAAACAGCTGCTACCTCTCGAGCCCCCGCATGCGCCAGGTTGCGAGCCTCTTCCCCCCCCCCCCCCCTCCACGTTGGTTGTGGTGAGCACCTCCCAGCCTGGGGTCTGCGTGATGACCGCATACCGGGCACTGATCAGGCCGTCAGGGGAGGACGCCATGGGCAGAAGTTGCATTCTGGATTCCCACCCAGGCAGGTGGATGCCCACGGCAGTGCGGATGCTCGCAGTAGTCATACCCTCCCCCCCCCAGGGCTTCTTTAGAAAAATTAAAAACCAAGGGGGGGGGAC
The DNA here is from genome assembly GCA_964036045.1 of Eutreptiella sp. 'Long Island Sound 2002'. Taxonomy (NCBI): domain Eukaryota; phylum Euglenozoa; class Euglenophyceae; order Eutreptiales; family Eutreptiaceae; genus Eutreptiella; species Eutreptiella sp. 'Long Island Sound 2002'. The sequence continues at coordinate 188,241,435 of OZ038378.1, forward strand.
CCCTCCCCCAAAACCCCCTCCCCCCCTCCCCAGACCAAAGTGACCATAGTGGGAAAAAACGAAATTTACAATAGGGAAAATCTGGTCAGGCCATTCTTGGTACACCAAGTTTTGGGTCCAAAACCCCCTCCCCCCCTCCCCCCCCCTTGCTCAAAAGAAGCCCTGCCCCCCCCCCCCCCCAGCCAACATGTTACGCCGCTCCTTGGGTCTCTTCCAGGAGGCAAAAGATGTTCTGAGAATGTGTTGCAGGGCACAGACTTGCCGGCTATTGCACACCACACATCTTGTGTAAACCACATCCCCCGCACACGCCACGCAAACCAGGCAGACCGAACCGACCGCGCACGCCTCATGCGCCGTGCAGGCCACACGAACTGCCGATCCCGCACCGCACTGCCCGCGCCCTGACACGTCCCGTGCAACCCACACCGCGGGCACCACCGGGTCCACTGCCAGTCCACGTCAGCCCAGGGCCTTGATGCGATGTCGAATTCGCCAGGACACGCAGCACCAGCCCCGAGGGCTCGTCAGGAGCGCGTTCTCGAGCACTCCCCAAAATGAGACCACATGGTCCCCCCCTGGACGGGTGCGTGCTACAGAGGGGGAGGGGGGGTGGAGCACAACAGCCGTCCGCCATTTGTAACCTGGGCACAATGGCATCTGGTAAAATGGGTACCAACGGTCAGTGAAACGGGACCTGCCTGCCCTTCTCTGCACCAGGGGTGGATATAATAGTGACGACATTACCGGGGTGGGGGTGGGGGGGGGGGGGGGCGTTGAGCCGGGAGGCAGTGATGACGGAATGACGATTACGATTTGCACCTTTTTCGCTTTACAGGTATGTGTGTTCGCAGAGTTGGATGAATCTGCAGCTGCGCTACCACCTGGGTTTTGCACCCCTTTCCTTGCTGTGTCATCACAGATTGTACCCCACAGTCCCTTGCGCTTTTTCTCCCTTTCCCAGGACATCAAATGCAATTTTGTACCTCCTTGCTGCTTGCAGAAATACCATGGTTTTTCTCCCTTGTTGCGTTCCTGCTACCAACACAAATGTGGTTGTGAAAACTGTAAACAGTGACAGGGTGCTTTTTTTCCATTCAGATTGCAGATTCATCCAGTAGCTCGTCTGGAGCCTCGTCCAGTGGTGACGTCGTCTCCATCTCAAGTTCCAGCTCAGACAGCTCCAGCTCAGGCAGTGCAGACACAGATGGTTCCGAACTGCAAGCCATTTTGGCAAAATGTGTCAAGAAATAATTGCACACTGTGGACTGTCTTCATGGGATACATACAGCACTGTGCATTGTAGTGTTTTGTGTCAGGAGGGGCAGATCAGTGCAGTAGCATAGTGGTATAATGCCCAGGCCTGAGGAAAGACGGTCGTGGGTACAATCCCAGTTGTACCCACACTGCCAGCGCTTTTTTTTTTGTGCCATCAGACCTGGCGCTTTTTTTTGTCAAACTGCCGACAAAACTGCCGTTCAGTCACACGGGAGAATCGTAATCGTAATCGTCATCGGGGGGGGGGGGGGGGGGCTGGGGGGGGGACCCCCCCCCCCCACTATATCCACCCCTGCTCTGCACCAAGCCTTGCCACTTGGGCCCAGTAAAGGTTCGCGCAATTTTCGGCCGAATTAATTTTGTCAGAGGCTTGTTGCACGTGTATTTCGCTGAAGTTTTGCGCGGGCTGAAGTCCCGAGTGCGGGGCACAGATCGGCGAACGCAGCGACGGGAGGTCTGCTGGGGCACTTTGGGTCAAGCAGTCCACCAGTTTGCAGACGGTTTGAGACAGTAGTGGAGTGCTAAGGGTCCAACCGTGAGAGACGGTTCGTAAACAAGGCGGCCGTCGCGCTGCGCCCAGACGAGGGTAGATGGGGGTCACAGGTCATTGGTGTCGTTGTCTGGAGGAGCCTCTGGCCCCCCCAAATTGAGCTTGGGATCCGAGACACCGACTGCAGGGAGATGCGGGCCGGCATTGTGCTTCCCAGATTCACTGCCACCTCTCCAATCTGGCGGCCTGTGACCCGCACATGCCCGTGGCTTCCCAAGTGGCTGCAGCACCCCTGTGTGGTCTTGTTTCAGGTGCCCTCAATGCGACGGGATTTCCCTCATTGTCCAGTCTGCTCGAGGCAATCGGAGCCCCATGGCCACACGGTGTGCCTGCTTTTGCAAACCTTCTGAGGTGGGGTTTGGAGCTGCAACTTCAACCGGAGGAGTTCGCTGGATCGCCCCCCCTTGTCCCTGGGATTTCGAAGCACGTCGCCCATGCAAATCCAACCGCCGTAGGTGAGCAAGCAACCGCCATCGAGTGACCGCACGATACGCAGTCGGGCTGCCGTTCCGTCCTCACCCAGTGACTCCTCAAGGCCCCCCCCCCCCTTTGGCCCTTGCAGCTCAGTCACTTTGAGCTCCAAAATGTGCAGACGCAACAGTATTCCAGACATGCCGCCTCTCCCGTCCATCGGTACGCACAGTCAGGGCTACTAAGGCTCCTCATCAGGGCCAGCCTTTGGGAATCCCCCCACCCCCGCTGGCTAGGGGATTTTTGGGGGTTCTTTAGGTCGTTCGGTGGGGTCGGTGGATTGGGTGGGAAGCCCCCGCCCCCCCCCCCCCCCCGGGGGGGGTTGTCAAGCCCCGGTCTGGCTACGAATCCTCCCCCAAACAATAGGAACCACCGGCCACACCAAAAATGAGCAGCAGTTCTGATTTTTTTTTTGAGTGGTAGGGGTGTTTGGAGGTCAACGGGCACGGGCATTTCGTAGAATCAAAAGTTGGCCTGCCTGACTGACAACCCTCCACAACCCTCCACAACCCTCCACAACCCTCCACAACCCTCCACAACCCTTCACAGCCCTCCACAGCCCTCCACAACCCTCCACAACCCTCCACAACCCTCCACAGCCCTCCACAACCCTCCACTCTCAACAACGATAACCCTCAATAACCCCCCACAACCCTCAACAGCCTTCATGAACCCTATAAAGGGATACGCAGTCGCAGCCCCATTGCATCAACTGTATAATGCAAGTGCTTGTGCCGCGCATGTATCGCACACATGTCATTGTGCGGCAGATGTATCGTCCGTTTCACTCCCGGGACTGCGGATGTTGAAAGACGTTTTAGGTATCAATAGGAGACTGCGCTGTTGCTTGTTGCTATTTGTGGCGAAAAACGGGCGCGTGTACTGGGTGAGGGGGTCGAAGGAGGCAGGGGTCTCGGGGTGTAAAGTGGGTGGGCCTACATTGCCCCCCCCCCCCCCTGATTGAAAAATTATGTTCACCACAACAACGAACGCGTTACCCCTTATCAGAATACATCGATACAGCTGGTAAATGCATCAACTTTCCGCCAAAGCGTTCAGTTAACTTCTGGTGATAACTCACGTGGCAAAAATCTTTTAGAAACATGATCTTTTTTGTTCAAATCTCTCTTTTTTTTGGGGGACGGTTTACGAAGTGTTGTATTCCGTCGGAAAGTTCCAAACAAAAAAATTAATTTCAAGGCGAAAAATTCCGGTTTGTTCGAAAACTTCAGCGAACCATTTTTTTTATGAGAGCGCCATCAAAAACGTGTCGTGAAGCATTGATTGCAAGTGTCCCAAGCTACTGAAAAAGCTATTGTTCAGCATAACCGTTGCAACAACGTGCAAGTAATTTTGAAGTTACACCCCACGGTGAAGAAAATGCGCAGGCCTTGATGTTGATAGAAATCTTCATTTTCGATGCAATGCACATGCAATGTGACAATACTGTTCATCAACCAGTTGCACAAACGCTCACTCACATGCCGGGTAGGAGGTGTGCATCTCAGGAAGTGACTGCCACCGGACGGCATGTCCCCCGCGTCCTTCGGACCGCCAACACACAAGTATTGCACCGACACTACAAGTGGCATCACAAACAATCACCAATGGACCAGGTCGTCAAGGCCGGCCTGGTGAGCCAGAGCAAAAGCATTTTGTAAAGGGATATGGGACAATCGGGCAGGGATGTCTCCATGTCGCCGTGTACGATTGCGGGTATGATTACAATTACGAGTCGATTGTACAATTTCCGTTGACCACATTTGAGGTCGTTCACCCAGTGACACCCGACCGTTGCGGTTTGGTTCGGACTGGGTCGCATGTGCCAGAGCTAAACGCCAAATCCCCTGCGGCACGACGGCAGCCAGCGCTGAACGGAACAGAGCGAGCCTCCAGCGAGGGCAGCCAGTGAGGGTGTGTGTGATTGGGGATGATTGATGTGTGACCACATGATCATTGCAGGTCCCGTCGGGTTTCCTTGTCTGAGCGCTGTGATGCGGTCCAGCGGTGATGCCCAGTTGCAAGGTGTGCCCCCCGACACCAAAAATGTGCCGTCACAAGGCACATCCAAAAGGACGCAGTCGAGACTACTGCCGGGCGGCACGATTGCAGTGGCAAGACCCCGTGGGGCGTTTGTCCATCAGGCAGGGGTCCCCAATGACCTGATTTTGGGCTAGCCACTTTGGTTGCTTACCAGCTCATGCCTTGTCCTTTGGAATCCTATGTCATACCCAGGGAACGTGTGCAGATTGATATCAGTCAGTTCCAGGCAGACAGACCATCGCCAGCCACGCCAACGCCATCGCAGAGCCGGAGTAAGTGCAGGGGGGGGGGGGGGGTCATTTAACAACGAGATTTGGTTATTCATTTCCACTGAGGACCGCTCCTTAAGGTCAGTTCTCTGGGACGGTAGTGCACCGTCCGCCGTTCGCTGGCTGTTGGCAGTACTCCACGATCCTTGACAGTGCACGTGTGCAGCAACGACACCACACAAATAAAAATGTGCGCGTTGTGCCAGAAACGACTGCAACTTGACGGCACCGGCGGCGCGCGAGAAGGTGCCCGCAACCGAAACGCGAGACGCAAGGGCGAGAGGGCGCGGGAGGGACCAAGAAGTCCGGGAGTTTCCGCCGTCTGACGCCATTAGGCGGCCCAGACGACGTGTTGTTTGGCAGACCTTCAAAAGTGTTTCGGTTTGGGGCGTCGCCCTTCACGAACTGCTTTCACACATTATTTCATGCGGTCCGTCGACGTCGGTGCACATTTGTGTGTGGCGTGTCTTCCAAACTGCACCGCACCGCACTCCATTTCCGCTCGTCAGGATTTGCATTGCCGGTGCCGCCACCCACAGAGCAACTCGAAGACGGTGTGTGCGCGCGCGCGTACCCGCGTGTGCCCGTGCGTGTGCCCGTGCGTGTGCGTGTGCATGGGCCTGGGTCTGCGCGTGTCCTACGGTGAACAGTGTGACTACCGGGAGCAGCCGGTGGGGCAGCACAGGCAGGCCACGGCATCTGACCGGCTGCCCTAGAAAGGCACCCGTGCGCTTAAATGGCTTCATGACGTTCTCTTTTGGAGAGGGGCCTTCGTGGCGCCTGACGGGATGTTGTCTGCGGCCCGTGTCTCAATACTGCCGCACCACCGGCTGTGATTTCCCTCAGGTTCGGCTGAAGAGGCGCGCATTGCGGCGTCTGGTGCTGGGCTGGCCACATTGCAGGCCGCTGGAGGTGTGAAGGTGCACGGAATAGACGAGGTGCACGCACGGGATGGGGCCAGGGGGGGCGAACGGGAATGCAGGGAGAGGCAGTGGCCAGAGGGGGAGGTGGTGTCACTGTCCGTGGGGGGAGCGTGCAGACTTGTGGCTGAATGGATGAATTGGAAGGAGTATGGCCACCCCACGCCCTTCCCCTGCCCCCCCCCCCCCCGCGCGGCCCCACGACAGAACAGTCGTGAGGGGAAACATCCAGTTTTGCCAAAGCCAGTTTTTTCGGACGTTCTGCCCCCCCCCCCCCCTCGTTGCCACCGAGTGACCGACACCCCAATGACCGCTGGAGCGAGGCAACCACACCGTTGAGCCCCCACGGGAGTACAGGAGTGCCTTAGTAGATCCACAGCACTGGCCCGTCCCGCTTTGTTGTGCTTGTGTTTGGTTGTACCATCCACTGAGGGTGCCCCTGCTGCAGTGCAAGGCCCCACCATGCCCCTGATGCTATGCAGCTGTGCCCATGATGCCATGTAAAGATCGCCCTGTGTGGCTGGGCCTGACATGGAGGCTGCACGATTACGCATTGCAGGTCCGCACCTTTCGGCATTGGCATTGCTCTATCCACCGCACCTTTCGGCATTGGCATTGCTCTATCCACCGGATGGGCTGGAACTTCTGCAGGCTGCAGCAGGTCGAGGTGTGTTGCCCCTCTTCAACCGATGTTCATGACCCATGCAGCCCAGGCAGTGTACCGCTGCACCCTCCCCTCCCGCCCTCTTACACTTTGACGCAAGCACGTCACTGAGCACTGTTGGCATTGACATGTAGCGTTCCCAAATCCGGAGTTTGATCCAACTCAGTTACAAGCATGCGGCCTGCGTCGAGGGCCAAATTGGGAGGTGCGAAGTTTTTTGGGCCAAAACAGCAATTTTTGGTCTCAGGCAGCCCAAAAACGATCAGACCATGATTAGCAGTGGTTACCGACTGCACTGAACCAGCCCATTTGGCCTGTCAAAGAGCTGATTTTAGCCTGTAGCCGCCTAATATGTCCAAGAAATGCCTGGAAAATGGCCCCAAACGGCTCAGAGCCTTCCAAGCACGGGGGCCGATCCTGGTCGGGACCCGACCCCAAGGGGGGGGGGGGGGGGGACCCCTCTACGGACCCCAAAATTGTCGTACGGAACAATGTGCTTTGTCGGAGCCGGAGGCGCCGGAGATTTTGTTTTAGGCATATGGCAGGGGGAAATTTTTTCGTTCGACCCTATGTGTCTGTACTCAAAATACTCAGAATTTCGTGGAGAATTCAAAAATGGCTGAAAAGCATAAAAAAGGATTTTGACCCTGACCCGACCTCCGGGTCGGACCTTGGCTGATGGGAGTCTGTTTGAGCGTTAGCCAGCGGTCGTTAAGGGACGTGATTTTTTTTTGTTAAGGTCCCCCGCTTTGAAGCGGTGGGGACCCCCGAGGCGGCAGGGGTTATGCGGCCACCTTGCCCACTTGTGGGCCACCTCTGATTCTGCCCCCCGCTCTAAAGCGGTGGGGATCCCCCAAGCGGCAGGGGTTATGTAGCCACCTTGCCCACTTGTGGGCCACTTCTGATTCTGCAGCCCGCTCCGAAGCGGTGGGGATCCCCTAGGTGGCAGGGGTTATGTAGCCACGTTGCCCACTTGTGGGCCACCTGTGGTTTTGTCCCCCGCTCTGAAGTGGTGGGGATCCCCCAGGCGGCAGGGGTTATGTAGCCACCTTGCCCACTTGTGGGCCACTTCTGATTCTGCCCCCCGCTCTGAAGCGGTGGGGATCCCCTAGGCATGTGGTGTGGCAACAAAGATGGCAAGTGCAGCACAAGTGTGCACGGCAAGAAAATTGACAGCAATTGCAGTCTCGCGTACCATCGGCTACGGCTAAACAGTGCGGCAACCCCAACAGCGATGAACCCTAGCACCAACTTGCCAGTTTGCTTCAAGGTGCTTGATTGCCGAAAATGGCATTGCACCTACGCCATGCCACACCACATGGCACAAGCGCACCCCGGTGTGTCCCATGACTATGCCGGGTGCAGCGAAGAGGAGAAAACAAAGGTGTTGCAAGCCTTTGACGATTTCCGGGCCCCATTGCCACCGAAGGCGAAGCCTGCTGCGCCGCCGGCCCTACCCAGTGTTCTCCGTGCTCTTCTCTCTGGGCCAAACCAGGGTAGTAGTAGTAGTGGTAGTAGTAGCAGCAGAGCTCCACCACCAATGCCTCCTCCAGTACGAGTGCATCCTGTGCGTCGGTAACCGGGTTCCACATGGGGGGAGAGAGAGCTTACCCAAGGCAGCCTAAGAGACATTTGATAGCCTTTGGGCGAACTCAAGGCAACATTCAGTACTGCTCTGAAAGTGCTGCAGTGCAGCAAAACAATCATGCGCTATGACCGGTCACAGTGCATCTTGTTAGCTTTGTTTGTTTGCGCGCTTGGACGGGGCCTGACGGAAAAGGTGCTGGGTTTGGGTCAGTGAAGGGGGGGGTCCCCCCCCCCCTTCGGAGGGGGGTGGGGTCCCCCCCCCCCCTACAGCCCCCCAAACTGTCGAACACCCCTCGAGGTCACACATTGGCTGGCGGCGGCCCCCGTGCTTCCAAGTTTGGCCGAAAGCAGTCCCAACCCAAGAATGGATTGCATCTTGAGCTCAGATCTGATTCCACAAGCAAGTGTACCTTCAAGCTGCCCCATTTTTTGTCATTTCCGCCAATGAGAATGGCTCCGACGGACGCCAAAGCCCCCATACGAGGGCGCACTAGGCTCCAAGGAGCGTGCGGGGGCCAAGGTGATTAAAAAAATGGCCATTTCCCCCACAGTTCTTCCCGGGCGTCTTGGGAGGTGGAAACAAGTATTTTTAGCTCCTTTTGAGCCTGTTTTTGCCCACCCGGGGGCCCAACAGGCTCCAAAGAATGCGACATTATGGATGCCGTATGCGTTAAGGGGGAGCGTTAGCGCACTAGGCATCTTTTTTGACCCGTGCCCCACCGGTGGCCTTTTAAGGGGTGCACTAAGGGGGCGCACTTAGCGCAGTGCAGCTATTTGGGCGTTTGGCTGTACTAGAGACCCATACTTTGAGATACTAGGGGCATCATTGTGACCGCTAGCGTAGGTTTTGGCTTCTGATTTTGTCCCCTTTGTTGGGGACCCCCGAGAATGCAGGGGTGACGTAGCATTTCCGCCCTCTTTTGGGCCCCAACCTTCCGGTGCTATTGAGGAAACCGGGACAATCTCTGAATCCACGCTTTGTTGCGTGGCCCCTTGAGTTGGGGTTAGGGACTCTCAATCCACGCTTTGTTGCGTGGCCCCTTGAGTTGGGGTTAGGGACTCTCAATCCATGCTTTGTTGCGTGGCCCCTCGGTTGTGGCATTCGGGTTTGGTTAGGAACATCTGGCGTGGCGGCCCCAATGAGTTGCACCAGTCGGTTTGTATTTTGTTGCATTTTACACAATTTTGCATTCGGAGGCAAGTGCACAGGTGTACAGACGTGAGAGACTGTAAACAGTCAACATAGCTGTGCACGCAGAGACATCCATGAGTGCACAACTGCCAGTGCACGCGCATAAAGGGGTGCATGCAAAGACCTGAACACAAGCGTGCCTGTACAGACATAAACAGCAGAAGGAGGATGAATCAGACACGGAGGGGCACAAGGGCGGGTACTCCACACCAATGCAATCCTGCTCGCACAAGCATCACGCATGACTGTGTCCTATGCACTCATATGCACCCGCGTATGTCTGTGCATGCATGCCACTATGTGCCTGTATGTGCCCGTGTGTATTAATGCCCTTGTTTCAGGCGCCAACCTTCCAGCATTAGCACTGCTGTACCCACCTGTTGCTGATGGGCCGCAGAAAACCATGAATGGGCTGGAAATTCTGCTGGCTGCAGCAGGTGTGCCAGACTCCTCTTCATGTATGTACATTTGCGTTTTCCCATTCTTTACACGCACTTAAGGGCGTCCAAATCAGCACACAGGTGATGGTCATGTAGGTATTTACCGTAGTCTCAGGGGTGTCAGGTGTCTTCTGTGTTTCTATGCATGATTTGGTTGTCCAGCGCTGCCAGACCAGCTGAAGCTGCATCTGCGGGTGTCTGTGCCCTGGGTGTGCTCTGGGGGCACCAACATCGCACCCCAGCCAGCAGCATGCCAATGGTGCGCGGCTCTGTCGCGCATCTTAGACCAGTTCTCTTTTTAGGACCGAACGCTGTAGACCTGCCTAGACCAGACCTGAATGTAGAAGCCCCGAATCTTCTCGGATCTTTCGGAAGCCAGCTGAGTCCTTGCAAAACATAGCAGAGGCATGGACAACAGTGAGAGGGAGGGAGGGGGAGGGAGAAAGGGAAGGGGATACGAAGTGACAGATGTCTGAAGATGGTCAAATGGATTGTGTGCTATCATGCAGTCCATCCATTGCCCTGCACACAGCCTCTGCACCATGGTCTGCTCTGCAATTTGTCTTTTTTTCCCCCTTATAGGGCCACAGGCGATATGGTGTTTGTTAACAACAATCCTCCACAACCCTCCAAGAATTAACATTTGTCATTACAATCCGCCAAGAATGGACAGCAAGCATCCAAAAGGCGCCATGAATTGATACCATCCACACCCCTTCACGAATTAGCAACAAGCATTGTGAAGCCAAAAAGATCACGTAGTGCTTATCCACAAGCTTACACAAAATAATGGCAAGCCTCCAAGAGTCATTACGAATAAACATGCATCTAGAAGCCTCCAAGAATTCATATTAGCCATCCCAAGAGTCACAGGTTCTCAAGCGAGCCCCTTTTTTCTTTTATAATATTACGCAACAATTGGTGGACCGTGGTGCGGCCCGTGGCTTGGATGGCTGACCACTTCGCATTTACTGCCAACATGCACCCAGAAGCCTTCAAGAAGTACTATTAGTCATCCAAAAGCCCATGCGAACGGGCGGCAAGCATATAGAAGCCACCAAAAGTAAACAATACTCATCCACAACCATCCAAATTTAACAGCAACGGTGCAAAAGCTCCCAAGAATTAATAGTGGGCATCTAGAAGCCCATGGGAATTCATCCAATAGCTTGCACAAATGTGTAGTGTCACGAAGAATAAGTAGTAGTCTTCCACAACTGGCCGGCAATTAATCCACTCAAGCCCCCCACCCCCACTCTCAGGCTAACTAGCTTTAAGCTACCAATGGTGGGTTGCCCCCCCCCCCCCCCCTCTCCTCTGCAGAACCAACCCCCCAAAAGTGGTCCAAGTGGTCCCCAAGTAAGTACTAGCGGAATGATTTGTGGCGTACCTTCTGAAATTGGGTGGTGTTACAGGCCGTCCCCACAATAGTGCCACATCTGACATATGAGGGCGGAGGGATCCATATGATTTGAAACTGTTCTTGAAAAAAGTCTGATTTCGTTGGGTTCGCAAGGAGGAGCCCACCCACCCCTCCCCTTGGACCCCCCTCAGTCTACCCACCTATCCCCAATTGAAGGATTCCCTCCTAAAAAGGCGAACACGTACATACACCCGGAAGGACCAACCGGCATACTCATTCAGCCTTTATGGCCCCCCCCCCCCCCCCAGTAGCCACCCGGTTGGAGTAGCCTGGCCCCCGGTTGGAGGAACCTGCCCCTCCCTAGAGTAGCTCTTGCCCCCCCCAAAAGAGCATCTAGCCAACTTCTGTATGGGGGGGGGATATGCACGCGAGTGGTTGGCACAGTTACCAATGATGCATTTTTGGGGTTGGGGGGTGGGACCATTCCCATGCCATGCTCCTTAAAGAGGCAAGGGCGGGGGCTTATGGTGGTGGGCATTTTGCCATGGCATGAGAGGGCTGCCCCCCAGAAATGGAAATTTGTGCCAGTCCAAGGGGGTCTACGGAGAGCTGGGCCAGGAACAAGTAGGGAGCCATGGGTGGGTGCCACAATGTAGATTATATATGGACAAAAAAACTCCCCTCCCCTCTCCTGTCAAACAGCCATATGTGTGTGTGTGTGTGTGTGTCAGTTTATGTATGTATGTATGGCGCCATTGTGAGCCTATCAAGCTAGTATCAAACATTGGCCTGTAACCGCGAAAATTTCCAACGAAAATGTCACCAATGCAACGGCAGGGTGTGAGGGGAGTTGCCTCCGCTTTTAAGCCCCAACTTAGTCCTTGGCAAGGCCTGCCCCTGGTGATGGATCTCCCTAGGGGCTGAAGGCAACTTTAGCAGCACAGGCAAAGCAGGCTGGTGCAGAGAAGTGCTGCTTGCTGCTCGTTGCTTCTTGCTTGCTGCTTGCTGGCTGTTGCTTGTTGCTTGCTTGTGTTAGATGCCCGGCGGGAGGGGTGTCCAAGTAGGTCTCGGGGACTTCTGTGCAACAGATCCACGTGATACAGAGATTCATTGGGGGAATCCCCAGGCCTGGCTGTGTGTCCCTGGGACACGCCGTGTGCGAGCGGCCCGGCTTCGCGTGGATCACCAGGTCAGCACACGCTACGGCAGGCGCCAACAGAAGCACAGCCGCCCAGCCCGCCTGTGTCCGACAGAGTTGCGCGAAAGGGCCAGTGGGCCAGGAGGGACAAAGCCGAGCGGCCCTTCCTCCAATTAATGGAGTCCTCCACCGACTCAGCACCGGCAGCTGGGAATGGACATTCGACGTTTGACCTTTGACCTTTGAGGGGCATCCACACATTGCAACTGCTGCCCAAGCTGTTGTGCTGGGCACGGATGGGGTTCATCCATGCATCACTTTGTTCATGCACCCCCTTGACGTTGGTGCAACGTGCACGACAACTACTCGGCATGCACAGGTGTACAGACGTGAGAGACAGTAAACAGTCAACATAGCTGTGCACGCAGAGACATCCAGGAGTGCACAACTGCCAGTGCACGCGCATAAAGGGGTGCATGCAAAGACCTGAACACAAGCGTGCCTGTACAGACATAAACAGCAGAAGGAGGATGAATCAGACACGGAGGGGCGCATGGGCGGGTACTCCACACCAATGCAATCCTGCTCGCACAAGCATCACGCATGACTGTGTCCTATGCACTCATATGCACCCGCGTATGTCTGTGCATGCATGCCACTATGTGCCTGTATGTGCCTGTATGTGCCCGTGTGTATTAATGCCCTTGTTTCAGGCGCCAACCTTCCAGCATTAGCACTGCTGTACCCACCTGTTGCTGATGGGCCGCAGAAAACCATGAATGGGCTGGAAATTCTGCTGGCTGCAGCAGGTGTGCCAGACTCCTCTTCATGTATGTACATTTGCGTTTTCCCATTCTTTACACGCACTTAAGGGCGTCCAAATCAGCACACAGGTGATGGTCATGTAGGTATTTACCGTAGTCTCAGGGGTGTCAGGTGTCTTCTGTGTTTCTATGCATGATTTGGTTGTCCAGCGCTGCCAGACCAGCTGAAGCTGCATCTGCGGGTGTCTGTGCCCTGGGTGTGCTCTGGGGGCACCAACATCGCACCCCAGCCAGCAGCATGCCAATGGTGCGCGGCTCTGTCGCGCATCTTAGACCAGTTCTCTTTTTAGGACCGAACGCTGTAGACCTGCCTAGACCAGACCTGAATGTAGAAGCCCCGAATCTTCTCGGATCTTTCGGAAGCCAGCTGAGTCCTTGCAAAACATAGCAGAGGCATGGACAACAGTGAGAGGGAGGGAGGGGGAGGGAGAAAGGGAAGGGGATACGAAGTGACAGACGCATGAAGGCACGGAGGGAGGGAGGAAGGGCGGAAGAGAGATGCATAGACAGATAGACAGAGGGACACACACACATACACACACAGAGAGAGAGAGAGAGAGAGGCAAGCATGCATGCAGATGCAAATGGATGTGGCAATGAATTCATCTGTGCACATGTATACGGGCCCAGGCTTGCAGCAAAATCCGTGCATTCACAAGCATTCAGCTGCACCTGCCCAGAGATGTATGGTAATTTAATGCCTGTATGTAGGTGTCAGGGATAGATATAACAGTGACCGATTTATTTTGGTGGGGATGGAGGTGGGGTGGGGGGGCCTCTTAGGGGCCCGAGATGACGAATTACAAACGCCGTTGTCCCTCTTATGGTAAGGGGGCAATTTTGGCGCTGAAACCGCCGCATTTGTTCTGAGAGGCCAAAAGTGGTCCAGAATCTCGAAAAAAACTTCCCTGCAAAACTGTCATGCGGCCCATCAAACTGATCAGCGGAATGTGCTGAACGCGAAGATGTGTGTGAGGGGAGCCAAAAATCACATTTTTTTTAGGGTCAAAAGTGGTGAAAATTGGCCGGCCGAATTTCGTCATTGTCATTTCATCATTGGGGGGGGGGGGCGGCCCTTAGGAGGGGGCACCCCCCTGCACTATATCCATCCCTAGTAGGTGTAATATTATTCCATGCCTGCGTATGACTTTGTTTATGCAACCCTTTATGTGGATGTATGCATCGATTCAGCACGTGTCTGCGTCATTGTTTTTGATGCAGCTCGCTACGTTCCTTTGTGCAGCTCTCTGCATCTGTGTATGCATGGCCATATTTATGTCTGCATCGTTGCCTTTTATCTGTGTGTCACACAGATCCCCACCTTTCAGCATTGGAATTGCTTTATCCGCCTCATCGAGCACTGGAATGTCTGCTGGCCGCAGCAGGTATGCCGTACCAGGGGGGCAGAAAAAGTTGCTCCACAGGTTTTACTTCGTAGAAAAAGCATAATGTCTTCAGACCTGTGACGGATGCATACGAGCCATCCAGTTGGAATTCTGTTCCGATGGGCATTCATTTCATGGGATTGTTTTGCAGGCGTATGCTAATTGCCGGGCCAGCCACCCGTCCGTTTGGAAAATAACGTTGTAATTTTGTTACTGGGCCATTTGTTGCATGTTGCCTTGTTTGTTTTCCCATTTTGTTTTTTTATTTGTTTTTTTGTTTTTCTTGTGTTATTTCTGTTGTGTTGGTCAATTTTACTGTTTTTGACCTGCGCAGGGGCGCCATATTTGAACAACTTTATGTTTTCTTGCGACCTGTTGCACGTACATCATCCATCTGAACAAGGCCACCTCCGAGGTGCGGGGTTGCGATCCTTCAGGCGCATCAGTTCGTGGATGTGTGTAGCTGGTGATTGAGGTTTGTTGGTAGTCAACCACCAGCAGTTTGCACACCCAATGTAAGCGGCCAATTTTTTTTTTTGAGGTGGGGGAAGCACTGGAGGTCATTCCAGCAGCCTTCTTCTGCTGAATTGGAAGTCAACCCAAGGAGCTCTCATCCCATGTTCGGGATGTTTGTGGCAGAAGTGGGCTGTAGGATTTTTTGTTTATGTTATTACTATTATTACTATGTTGAGACTTGACTAGGAACGTATGATGCTTACATGATGATGACAGTGGAGTGGAAACTTGGAAAAATGTACGGGCGGAGAATTAAAGATTGTGATCCCATACATCCTTCCAAGTTATGCAGCCCACCCAAAATGCGGGTTGCTTGCCCCCTGTGCAGGCGGCAAAGGGCCGCACCCCTTTGGGACGGGGCCTTGCCGCTTGCCCAAGGGGGCCCCCCTCCGGTTGCATTGAGCATGTTGCGTGATTGTCTTAAACACCGCCAGTTTTGAGATATTTAGGTCGCAAAATGGGTGCCGGATCCCCATACCATCGAGACGCCTCTGTTTCTCAAAACTGAATCTCGCATGGGAAATTCCATTGCCATTACCAAGACGCATTTTTGCCTACAAATTTGCAAGAATTTTTGCGCAAAAGTTTTGCGGCAAGACAAATCGAATGCTAACACACAAGCACCAAAACTTCAAAAAAATGTGTGTGTGTGTGTGTGTGTGGGGTGAGAATGAAAGATTGTGAGCCCGTGCATTTTTCCAAGTTATCCAGCCCACACAAAATGGGTTGGCTTGCCCCCTGGGCAACGGCAAAGGGCCGCCCTTGGGACGGGGCTTCGCCGCTTGCCCAACCCCCCCCCCCCCCTCCGGTCGAGTGGAGTGGAGTGGAGTGGAGTGGGGTGGGGTGGGGTGGGGGGGGCTGGGTGGGGGGGGTGGGGAGGGGATGGGGGTGGGCATTGGTGTGGGTCCGGGGGTGGGGATGCATGTGGGGGTGGGGATGCGTGTGGGTGTCTGGATGGAGGTGGAGTGGATTATGTTAGCCTGCCGGATGGCTGAACCCCAGCTCGTGCGTGGCTGTGTGTGCCTTGGCGCTTCTTACCCAGTGGTTCTAGGGTGCCGCGTCCCTCAAGGGAGGCCACCTTTGTGGCTTGCTATCCCAGGGGCCCGGATTCTCGGGTTGCAGGTCTGCTGTACTTCGCATAGTCCGGCTTCGGCTGTATTGGCGGGTTGGGGTGGGGGTGGGGGGGCTTGGTAGTTTTGCTTGTGCCTCTGCGGGCCCCACGGAGCCCCCCCCCCCCCCCCCACACAAACACACGTCTCTTGATGGTGGTGCCCATGAGATGCCTACGACTGGAGGCTAGAGAGTATGGGTTTGGGGTTGGTGATCTCTTTTGCTCTCTTTTTGGTTTAGTTCTTGGGATCTTGTTGTGAGCGGTCTGCATATTTTTCTTTCGGTCTTCATTTGGGCTTGTGAGATTGCTCGGCTTTTCTCGTTCGGCTGTTGCTCTGCATTGAGCACGAAGCGTTTGTGGTTGCTGGTGTTATTCTAGCAAGACAACGATACCGGTTCTTTGGGAGGGGAGAGAGTAGTGTTCTGTTGTGTAGTGCAGTGCAGTGCAGTGCAGTGTAGTGTAGCGTAGTGTATGGTGGTGTAGCGTAGTACAGGTTAGTAACGTGCCGTGTAGCGCAGTGTGCACCCACTACAGTACGGTACACAGCACCGCTGCCGCGTATTCTAACGTTTGTATTTGTGGTCCCCAGGTCCCGGTTTCGCATCATTGGCACTGCTCTGTCCCGGATACTCGCCTGCAAAAGAGGAAGGTATGGATTGTGTGCATATTGAATTCCTGCTGGGAAGTTTGTTCTTGTTGGGAACTGCAGTGCAGAGAGC
Organism: Eutreptiella sp. 'Long Island Sound 2002'; assembly: GCA_964036045.1. Lineage (NCBI taxonomy): Eukaryota > Euglenozoa > Euglenophyceae > Eutreptiales > Eutreptiaceae > Eutreptiella > Eutreptiella sp. 'Long Island Sound 2002'. The sequence goes on from OZ038378.1 coordinate 188,257,905, forward strand.
TGGACAGAAGGGCGCTGCCACAGTTTGGATCGTTTTTGGCTCCTCTTGAGTTACTGCCCGTCGTTGGTGGTCACGGCCTTAGGCAGCGTGCATGCAGCTGGTCTGGATGAAGCCTCATGTCACGCATTCCCCAGCAGTATTCAACCTAGCGTGAAGGGGTGCTGCACGGGGCAGTGTGAGGCGCGACTGTCTGTGATTGGCGTGACTGTTGCCTTCAACGACACACACTGTCACCGCCAACACTTGTCTTCGGCTGTTCTGCTCCTGGAATCATGCTACATGGTTTTCAGGAAGCAGCACTACGCCACACGCTCCATGCATCGACGGGTTGGCAAGGCTGCGAGCGGCAACAGGTGTGACATGCTGCGCTTGGCGTCTATTCATATCCAACTTGGGCACAACTGCGGCCAATCACGCATGTGTAAGCTTTGCGTTGCTGGTTATTGGGATGAAGAGAAAAAAGCGATGCCGTAGCACTGTGATATGAGATCAGCATGTATCTCAGCGCATATACACATCTATGCGCATCCATACGCATGTGCATGGGCGCGTGCACGTGCATGTCCACCACACCCAGACGCCCTGCGCCGCCCACACAGTGCTGACATCATTCCAATGGTGGCATGGGCAAAACGCAAAGTCAAGGACACAAAACCATGCGAATGATCTGCAGCATCGCCGACAAACAGAATTATAGCCTCGACCAAATCATCAAAAAGCCCGGATGCAACGCTCACACGTGCTTTGTTGAGGTAAATCGGGGGCGAAGCACGGGCGAAACTGCACCCAGGCCCTCTTTACGCCCCACAAAGCCAAACTGGTGTCTCAGCCTTATTTGTATGCCATGCATATGCACAGGCGACGTTCTTCATGTGTACAGTACCACCGCACATACATGGATGTCTGTGATGTCCAGGGACAGACCAATTTTACAGACGAATCTGTATCCGTGTCCGCAAATACCATCTGCCCCAATTCGAGTTTTCTCCGATATCCGCATGCGTGAGTCTATTGTGCTCTATGTTTTCTAGGTCCTGGCCTTTCGTACCTGTCGAAGGTCTTTGCTGCGAAAGACGCTGTACAGCCGGTTGCTTCCAAAGGTATTTATCAGTTGTTTCCCACTCCATGCAATCTGCGACAGCACAAGTAGCCAAAGCATATGCAGGGCATGCACGAAACGCACGTCTGCTATTGGCGCAAGTCCCGCATTGCGGCCGACGCATGTCTCGCGTTTGCTGTGCGCGCGGATTTGCGTGCATTTCCCGCGTGCTCTGTACGCGCACGATCTGACGAATGTTCCGCTTCTTTGTGCCCACCCCATCTGGTTTTGCCTTTTCATTGGTGGTTGTAGGTTTACTGCTTGACTGCAGGCCTTGTGCTCAGTGACGGCCACAACTGTGTGCCCCTATCCACCGTTACTGAGTCTGAGTCAAGGGCTATTGGACCGCTCGGTCACTGTCACGGTCAGAGGGGTAAACGAACTGCGTGTGATACGAACAAATCGCCCGCTTGTTCTTGCCTTTCCTGCGGTTGCTCTGCCTGTCCTTCTGCACGTGCGGCGTACCCCTCTTCTGTGTGTGCCATGGACCTCTGGTTTGCGTGTACTGTGCGGGCGTGTCCTGCGCGTGCACATGTGCATTGTGTCTGCTGTGCGCACGTGATGTGTGCCGGCCGTGCGTGCCGGCCCTGCAATGTACTGTGCGTGCCTGTCCGGCCTGTGTCATGCACACCTGAACTGCGTTTGAGAGGCGCACATCACCTGCGTGTGCTGTGCGTGCCTGCCCTGCGTGTGCTTTGCCTTGAAAGTCCCGTGTGTGCTGCGCGCCCCTGTGCTGCGAGTACTGCGCGTGCATGTTCTACGCTGGGCAGTGTAAAGCGCGACTGTCTTTGATTGGCGTGACTCTTTCCGCTCGAGTCGCAAATTCTTCGTTCGCCAAGAGGTGAGCTGGGAATCTCCACACATTGGACGGCTCCGGCACCGCTAATGGCGCCACCCGCACCACCACTGCCACGCGGTCCGACCGTGCCACTAGAGTCTTGAACACCCCTGCTTCAACGACACACGCTGTTGCCCATGGTGTACTGAGCCCGCGCAATCTTCCCGCCCAAGTGTGCCTCTTGGGAATACTTGGGGCTGGTGGGGGGGAGTGTTGAGGGAAATTCTCAATGTGCTGAGAATTTTGCCACCCACCCTTCCCACCCTCTGTTTGTGATTTCGTCCCCAAGTCACTCCCAAAGGTCCTTTCCAGTGCACAAGCCTGCTCCATGATTTCAGGAACCGGCAGCATGGCACACGCTGCATACATCGACGGGTTGGCAACGCTGCGAGCAGCAACGGGTGTGAAATGCTGCGCTTCGCGTCTGTATTTACCTGCATCTGGGGCATGGCTGGTTGTGGTCCGCCAGGGAATTGGAATTCTAGAATATTGGATTCTAGAATAATACAAGGTCCTTGGATCCATACCCTGAACACACTACTTTTTATCTTTGAGCATTTGCGGTGTACGCTTGTTCTTATGCCACAATCTGGAAATTTTGTACCCAATTTTGCCATGGTATACCAGAATTCGTGCCAAATCTTCACCGCACCGAATTTCGCCATTCCAAATTTTGCACGTTCCAACTTCCCCCCCACCCCCGGTAATCTGTGACAGCACAAGTAGCCAAAGCATATGCCGGGGCATGCGTGCCCCAGCACGTGCTCGGCCTGCGTATGTACAGGGAAGTGTGGTTGTGTGTGGCCCAGGGACCGTCTCTGGGGAAGGATGCCATGCGTCGCGCATTTGTTCACGTGTGAACAAGGATGTGAGCATGTGTTGTTACGCGCAGTCATACGGCCTGAGCTCCCGTATGGCCTAGGCTTGGCATTGGTGCGTATCCAACCGAGTGGAGACCAGTGTGCAGTCCTGGGTGCGCAGCGCACGCAGGACACATGCACATAGTCCATGCAGGCGTGCATGCACCGCCCCTCTGTGCATGCATGTGCTGTCCGTGCACGTCCTACACCTGCGGTGGATGTCTCTCGCCCCCGTCCTCAGCAGGAGGATCTGTGTCTTCGCGGGCGAGGACAGCCCTTGCTGATCCAAGTGCCGAGCGTCCCCGCTGCGTTGTCGCAAGAGGCACGGGTTGAACGCCTCCGGGCCTTGGGCACACGCAGAACAAGAGCGACCTCTCCACAGACACAAGGGCACAATCATGTAGGCAGCTCCCCTCCCGAACTACATCCTGACAAAAGGCTCATAGCGACACACCGTACCTCAAAATGATCAGTGCTATGAACAGCACCCCAAAAGTCCGTGCTACGCACAGTTCATCTGAACTACGTACGCGGGGTGTGAAAACATCATTTCCTCCGGGCTGCTTGGCTGCCCAAGTCACAACTCTTATCAGGGCTGCTGCGAAGAGGCAACGCCGTTGGGGAGTATGTCACAAAGGCCCAGTCAGTGTGCCCGTTGGTACTTCCGCTGTACGCCAGGACTTTTTTGAGTGGAAGCATTTTCCTTTTTGTTTCTTGTTCAAGAATGTCAACCTCCAACCGCCGTCGGATACCCTCCAACTATCGTCTGGACGGCCCGAGTTTTGCTTTAATTTCAATTAACAAACATCCTGGTGTACGGGGGCTGCATACACAGGTCGGGGTTGGCACTGGTTTGTATGCATGGCATATCAAATCCATCAGAAGGGAACGGGAAGAGGCAGTGAGACGGACATGGACAAACATAGGGCAAAGGGAGGGGTAAGTGCTGCGTGTGCTTTCGGTTGATGTCATGGGCAGGCGTGTGCTGAGTGTGGCGGACACGCCCTGCCGTGTGGAGGGAGGGTGGGTGGGGGTCAGTGGCCAAATAGAAGTTTGTACTCCTGTGCCAACAGACTGTTTCCCCTCATGAGACTGCTGCGGACGTGTTCCATTCGACTAGTATTGACGTTTTTTTGCACACATTATGCACATGTCTACACACAACGGTCATGCCTCAAGCACATCCCGTGTTCTGTCACATCCAATTTAGAAGCCCCTCTTGTCCTTTTGTCGTGGCGTCGTTCGCATAGTTTCGGGACCGGCGCGTACTGCTCATGCATGTCCTGTGCGCGCATGTCCCGCGCGTACTGTGTACACATGGTCTCTGCATGCCCTGCGTGCCTGTGCTGCGCGTACTGTGCGCGCATGGCCTGTGTGCGCTGCGTCGGTTCCCAGGCCCACGTGCCCTTCCATGCACCCGTGGCCACACACACTCACACTCGTGGCAGATGCAACCTCGTCGGATGCGTTTGAGGGGCTGTTGGCGCTGCGAGATCTCGGAGGTACGCCCCAGATACTGCTGCTGATACTGCTGTCTGCCCCGTGGGGCACAATGTTTCTTTACAAGCGCGACATGCACGCACAGCACGCGCAGCACCTGCTGTCAAGTGGCCGTTGGACTCATCCCGTTGTCAGTCAAACCGCATGGCCGTCTGGCCGCATCCGGTCGCCAGAGGACCAGAACGGCATCGTTCGACGATTTGCCGTGTGCAAACGACGATTTGGCGCGAGCGGGTCGTGTTGCCGGTCGCTGGGCTGGCAGCAGCAGCACCTCCTTTTTCACCCGTTTTCCCACCCCCCAGCCACCCAATGGCCATCGTGGATGTGCGGCAGGGCATAGCCGGGGATGGGGAGGTTGTGCGGGGGACAGATTCTGTTGAACACATTCTGTGCGGACGTTTCGTACATACTTTTGTCCGGGTGTTTAATAATTCGCGGAGCATATTTTCGCAAATTCTCCCATTCATTACCACAGGCTAAACAGTGCCGCATGTGATTCGATATGAAAACAAGATTCGGGCACAAGGTTCTTCACAACAGCGGTGCAATAGCAGGGGACTGGCAATTTTTCAAGCTCTCTCTTGTTTGTCATGGGCACAATTTGGCCCCTGTACAGAATTTGTTCGCCCTGTTTTAGGGATTGGCAATTCAAATTCACTGATGCAGAAGTTTCCCCGCACAGTCGCTCCCCCCCTCCGGTAGTGCAGGCCAACTGCAATGCAGAACATGAACCGAAGGCCAACAACATGCTGCACGTACGCTGCTGTTCCATCATGATGGAGGGGGGTCAAAATGTCAAAAATTCGATTTGAACATTTTCTATTTTTTGAGGTGTTTAGGGTGAAAACTGCACATGATCAAATACCAAGCCTCTTGAGGCCACGAAACGGCCGCGTGACCGAGGTAGGCAGGTTGTGGATCAGTGCTGCACAGGAAGATGCGTTTTTCAAAAGCACTCCGGACATGGTTCTTAGGACAGGTATCCGTGAGGCGTACCCTTATGACACAATCGGCAAAAAGGCACCTCCCAAATTTCTGTGGGAGCCTAGAAGAGTGCAAGATGGCCATGAATAAATCCAATAAACCGCCACATTCCATGTTCCACATTCAACGAGCCCAAGTATAGTATCATCCACCACCCTATGAGGATTTCTGACAGGCGGTGCGTGGACCCGAAAGAATTGTGGCATTTGCATGCCAATGGTTGATGCGTGGACGACACACACGCAAGGTCAAAAACATGCTGTCTTTTGATCATTAAGGGTGGTCATAACATCACAAAAGATCGGGTTGGGACTTTTTGATTTCTGAGCTGCCGAGCGTGAAAAAAGCAGGTTGTGCACCAGCGTTTGGAAACGTTTGTCCGCGGCCCTCCTCTGTTCATCTTTTCCTTCAGGAACGCTCTGAAAGCAGCTGATGGCTGTCCATAATGACCTCAGAGCGAGCACCACTGAAATGGCCCTTTTTCCTGACGTCCTCTAGTTGCACAGAAATTTTTTCTTTGGGCCCATGGCCTCTGCCCTCAAATCCCCCCCAAAACGATGCCTTACGTGGCCCAAGGCCGGGGGGGGGGTCCTCATTTTTTGGGGGTACTATTTTTGGGCAGGTGTGTGCCACGTTTGATTTTCACGTGTTAATCAGTTTTCCTTTCTGTTGGCTGCAAGAGAAAACTGCTGCCACGTGCCCAGAAGCTTTTGGCAAGCTCGGGTATACATGGAGCCAGGGTGAGGCTGTCAGCCTTCGGTCTCTGCCTGACTATAAGTATGATCTTGGTGAACATTTTGGAGATATTTTTGTTACAGGGGCTGATGGGGCTAATGCAGCATCTTCTGCAGCTGTGGCCCATGCGTGTGCTGGTGTCTCCAATATCAAAAAGCAGATGGAACTGACTTCATTCTTCAAATGACGTTTGCTCTGAAAAGTGTACCCTCGGTTTGTTCATGTTCAGTTTGCTTGGGAGGCTCAAGGGGGTACTCATTTGGCAGACTGCTGAATAGGGCTAGAGGGGTACTAAATTTGGGGGGGGGTACTAAATTTGGGAGAGTACTAAATTTGGGGGGATACTAAATTTAGGGGGGTCCGTCTGTTGGCCGCACATGTCTGATCTGACGTTCAAACCAGCCCGTAGTTGTGCCAGGTTCACTTTATGCCTGTGCCCCCCCCCCCCCCCCCCCGGAAGCGGTGAGCAGAGGGACAACTGTCCCATTCTCCCGCACCAAAATACATTGTCCCACCGTCTGGGAACAATGCAGACCATTTCCTCCTGAAAACCCAGACCAGTAACCCCCTGCGCCCCCCCCCCCCCCCTCAAGGCCAAGGCCTTGTGCCAACCCCCCCCCCCCCCTCACCAGTGGGTGTTGCTCTGTTGTGCCCACTGACAATGGGGTCGACGGTGGCTCAAGAACAGTGTCCGCTGGCTCCCGCATCGCTCCATCGCCAGCCCCTGGAGTCCGGCGTACTGTTGCAGGGCTCTCTGGCTTGCGCTCCCTGTCGGCGGTGTTCAAAGCTTCGCAGTACGCCGCACTGGAACGGGGTATGCGCCGTAGTTTGGGTGTGCACCCGCCGAACGGAGGAACGAGGGGAGAGAAGCTGCACCGCGCTTCCAAAGGACCCAATGGGCCGTCAGGCGGTGGTCGGCCCCGCTGTATGGGCGACACAAGTGCTGCTCCGCATGGGCGTAGGTCTAGGGGTCTGGAGGGGGGGAGGGGGTCCCCATCTTGAGGTCATACACTAGTGCCAGTCACGAACATTGACATGCACTTTGACTGACAGCCCAGGGAAAGACTGGGCAGGGCACAGGCCACGTGCATGTCCACAGGTACTATGCGCACCCACTGCTTCCAGAGAAGCATGGTGCCATGGAGATGCAGGGCCAGTGAATTGCGCGGGTTCATGGCGCGCAACGGCTCCAAAAAAAACTCACGTACTGAAAGGACGTAGAGCTTGGACGAGGCTACGTTTGCACACGAGAAGGGGGTGGGTGGGTGAGGGGGAGAGGCACGCAGGGGCGGTAGCAGACGCTACGCAAGGGGAGGGGGGAGTGCGGGTGCTGTGCGAGGAGTCTCCACTCAATGTATGTCACTGGATGGGGAACCGGAGCCTCCTCACCACAACCTCAGCTCCAACCGCCACGGCTTTGGCTGCCTGCGCAGCTGCTGCCTGCGGTCCAGAGAAGAGGGAATGCTGAATGGGACTGTCACTGACCCGTGACATAGCCACGGCACCGTTCCACTGTGCGGATAGTGCCGTTGCGGTCGGGGGGCAGCGTGTGAAACTTTGTGGGGACAGCGTGGGAATGGCGTGCACGTTGGGGAACCTGAGCATTGAAGAAAGGGATGGATCGCAGGAAACACAGTGGTCCGCCGCAGGCTGGAACGCCCCAGAAGCCCAGAAGACAGAACATTGGGCCTCGCGCACGCACAATCGACGCCACACTTACCGGCCCCATGGCCGAGCAGGCAACGGTGATCCGACGCAATTTGCGAAGGGAAGAACGGGGGACTGTCCAGCGCCCCGGAAGGAAACAAAGGACGGACCAACTGTCACATGGGGGGGGGGGTGGCGGGCTGCCTGGTACGGGGGTGAGGGGGCATGGTGTCATGGATGGTGTCTGCACGCCTGTCCTGCCCCTGTGGGGGCGGTTGCCCACAGCCCTGGTCGGGCAGGATGCCACAACACCGCCGCACGTCCAACACCCCAACGCATTCCCCCCTCCCCCGCCCCGCCCCCAGTGAGGGACCACCTCCCAATTTCCGTTTCGCCGCCGTCTGGGGGACAATGCAAGTGCCTCTCGAAAACTTGAACAGCCGCGCACGCCTGGCGCCGCGTGCAGCACCGCCGCAAACGCGCGTCGACTGCCGCGCAGCTCCGAAGGGTAGCGCGTGGCGGGCACCCTCCGGCCCTGGTTTGGGCGTGCGTGTGAAGCCACGGGCTGCGACGTGCAGGAGGGGGGCGTCGGGATTGGGGTCGCTCGGAGGAGGCGGAAGCTGATCGGAGGGAGGCCGACGGTGGTCTTTGAGTGTCCGTTGGCGGTCATATGGTGACCGTCGGCGAGGGATCATCGAGAGCGGTTGAACAGTAACCAGCGCAGTCTTTGCCGGCGGTGCTCGCTCAACATCCACATCCAAATACAACCGCCGTGTGTCTGTAGGGACCCAACAGCCCCATTCACCGATACTCTGTTGCACGTTTCCTCAGATGCTCGGATTCCAGGGTTTCCAGCGTTGAGCGTACTGTCGCATACGGCACGCATGCAAGGTACTGCTGCTGCTTCCCCTGCCCCCCTGCCATGGACCCCTGTGCAAAGCCACGGGGGTGGCCTGCCGTGGTATCGCATTGAAGGGGGTTGGGCTTGACCAGGGCGTAGGGCCAGGGTGACACGGTGCCACGACCCTTCCCAATACATCATTTGCATCACAACGCATGGGCCCCTTAATGGCCACCTATTCGCAACAAGACCCTGCAAGCCGTCTCAGGCGGGGAGGTAGCCCCCCAAACAGTCATTCCAACGCTCCAACGAACCCCAACTGCGGCGGCAACGGTTTGTAACCGCCGCCCGCCTGCTCCCCAACTGCTTTCCCAACCAAAGTCTGGGAGTGACTGAAGGTGAAACCTGTCAGCGACGGTAGGGGAGTGGACACCATGGGGGCAGATTGCTGCAGTGGTGGGCAGTGGGACTGACATTCCTCACTCAACCCCCCCACCCCCACCCCACCCTTCCTACATACACACCTCAGAACCACGCACAAAGTCCAGAGGCGCACCCCCACAAAACATCACCCAAGTGCGCGACCGGAAGCACCGACCGGCGAAACTCCGTCTCAGCCCACCCCCCCCCCCCGTCTGGTCATGAGGCCACACATTTTTAAAGTGTTGTGTGCGGAGTGTCTGGGCACCCCGACCGCGCCCCAACCACACGACGCAGAAGGAACGTACCTCCGTGAAGCTGTGAGGCGGGCCACTCAGCACAGTCATTCGTACCTGTCAGCCCCCCCGCCACCCGACGTAGTCGCAGGGGCAGCGGCTGGGGCAAGAGTGGGGGTAGGGACCAGGGCCAGGGCAGGGGTGTGTACAGGGGCGAGGGGTGGCCAGGCGGGGAAGCCGGCAGGCCCCTGGCTTCCGGACGCAGTGGCGGGTGCCGCCCATGGGTCAGTGGTGTGTTGTCTGCCTCCATGCGGACCGACCGCATCGCATGCCTGCTCCCGTCTCAGACCAGCAATCCTCCTGCTTGAGGGCCTTGTTCACCGCAGGCAGCAGACCCAGAGTGCAGGGTATGCCCCCCGCCTCTTGGCGGCCTTTTCCCTCACTTGCCCTCCCGGCCGCCTTGGGAGTACACAGGGGGCTCATTTGACGTGTGTCGTGAGCACAAGGTGCCTCCGCTTTCTCGGCAGGCAGATCACACGGTGCCCTGACCATGCAAATGCGCAAGCCCACCCGTAATGACAGTTTACAGCAAATAGCTATCATAACAAATGACTAGGTACACTATGGTTATTGTTGTGATAGCAAGCCCTTGTTAAGAGAGCAAAGAATGAGTTCCATCACAACCACATGTAGTAAAGCCAGCCCCTTGTTCTGACAAGCGCTCGTTACAATTGCAAGCTTTGGGTCTCATGGCAGGCACTGGGAATGCCTCCATTCCGCAGGCGCCGCAGTGTAAGGGTAATTTGCCGTGGGCCAATTAGCACCGCATTAATTTCCCTCAATTTTGCGTGACCCTGCCTACGGGGTGGTCGGTCCGGTTGGGAACATGTTGTGTCACTGGGCTGTACAAAGGGAGACATTATGTGGGCACCGCATGCACGGCACCGCACTCCCTGTACCCGGGCTGCCCGGTGCCGGGGCGCCGGCTCCTGCTCCAGCTCCTGCGGGGGCCTACGGCGGCCGACCTTTGGGGTCTGTAACGCGCTGCACGTATCGCGGAGAGCCCTTGTGACGTTTCGTTCACGACGTTGTGTTAGGCTGGCCTACAGAGCGCCAGTGGGGGAGGGGGAGTGGGTTGCAATAGGGAGCCCCTGTGATAATAGCGAAACCCTGAAGCACTTATTATTGTCGCAAGCATCCGCAAGCATTTGTGGATAGCAAGCACTTGTTGTGGTGGCAAGGCACGGTCAAGCACCAGGTATAATCGGGGATGATCAAGTTGTTCCTCCTTGCTACTCAGCCAGTGGCGTTTGCCCTGCATATCTCCCGCAGTCACGAGCACAGTCACGAGACTCCGCAGCTCAAACCAGAGCACGATTCACGTATGTGCCCTGCGGTGGAGGGGCAAGGCAAGGGGCAGGTTGTGGTATTCGGCACAAGTCCATCTGATTTGGGCGACCTTGTTACTGCTGGTGTGCGATGCAAATGAGGGCCACAGATCCCCCGCCCTAGGTCTCCCAAACGTGTGTCCCTGGAGGTTTTACCACGATACAACCAGCATCCAGAACTCGACGTCAGCCACAGCCCCACTGAAATAAAGATGAGAAGAGTCGCGATGAAGAGGGAGCGGACTGGGTGGGGGAAACAATTCGCCCCAGGGGCCGGCGTCATAGAAGCACCAAACCGCAACGCAACAAGGCACCCCGAAGGCGCCCTCAGCTGCTGCCCGCAGTCAGCCATTTGACAGCCGTGTGAGCCCCACTACTCCTTGCCTTTCGTCCCCGCCCACCGACCCGCTCACACTTGCTCCATGCCTCTTCTGTCTGGCCTCGCTTCATGATGAAGAAATCGTCGACCTCTGACCCCCGTCACCCGTGGGACATCCTTGACCCAGCGATGGCCCCGTTTCAGACCGTCGCATCGTTGGTCTCAGCACATCCGCTTTTGGGGCACCGCAATGCATTGCATGGCCTCGGGGCAGGGGGGCGCGCGGGAGGGGGGCTGGGGCCCACGGGAGGGCGGCGAGAGGGATGGAGGACCGCGTGTTGAAGCCGCGGCCACGCTGGTTCACGCTGGACAGACACGTCTGTGGGACGTTATTGCAGGATGCAGTTTGACTGGGGGGACGGCCGTCGTCGTTCCGATGGTTCAACCCCCGCTTGGGAAGCACCCCGAGGACTGCTGGTGCTCACAAGCACGATGGCCCCGTGGTGCCGCCGCATCTTGGCCGCTGCTTGCTCACGGCGGGGGGGGGGGAGGGGATGGGCTACATATGCATCATCCAGACAAGTTTGTGCAAAACCTGATGCCATTGGTCCTTGTGGTTTGCCACAAATCATCTTTTGAAAGCACAAACTTCAGCGTTTCCCCCAAAGTAGCCCAAGTTGACAGGGTATGGCAAGGTATGGTGTTGAACAGGCTTCCACAATGTCCATGAAAGAAAGCGTGTGTATCGCATATGATGACGGGGAAGCTGCAGTTTCCACACATTTGTGGGCCATTGTCCGCATCCCCCCCCCCCCCCTGGATGTTGAACCAGAACCTGAACCTGATCCCCCACCGGGCTAACGTGTCGTGCCAGACCCCAACCCCCCTGCGGGGGGGGGGGGGGGGGGCTTGGTAGTCCCCTCCTTCCCGCCGTCAGGATCCCCCCCCACCCACACCGATGGTGACCACTGAGGAACAACCGACTGGGGCCCCAGCGGCTCCCGGAACCACTTTTGGCTTTGGGGCCCTTTAGTTGAGGCTCGACTTCGTCTGCTCCGCATGTTGGGCCAACGAAATGTGGGGACCGTGTGGGAAGGGGTGGGGGTTGGGCTGAACCCCCCGCATGAGCGGTGGTGCGCGTCCTCCAGACGCCGATGCCGGACGCCCAGGGGCAGAAGCAGCACTTGTGAGCACAGGGACAGCCGGTCCCACTCTCACCCATCGACAATATCTTCCCCCTCTCGTCCGTGCACAAGCCATGCGGACAACGCCCTTCTTAAAAGCCCAAACCCGTGCGTACACCCGGACATACCAACTGGCACAAGTACTCAGCCTTCATGGCACACCCCCACCACCCCACCCTCTGCTATGCCCCCGCTTTCCTCAGGCATCCCCTGTCAAGCAGCCCGTCAAACAGGCACATACCAGGGCCACGCCGCCGTTGGTTCGTGAGCCCCCCGCACCGCCTGCCAAGGCCTCGCCACAGGTCGTCCTTGTGCCCCGCTGCCGTGGACGTTCGCGCGCCCCGGCGTCATTTCTGGGATGCGCCGATGTTACGTTCTGTCTCGCCGCGAGTGTCCCGTGCAAATCCTAAAGATTTGCGAAAATAATTAATTCCTGGCACAAAGTATTGTCATCCGCAAAAAAAAAACCCCAAAAAAATTAATTATTGGCTTCATGCCATACGCAAAAATGGGTTCCGCAAAAAAAATCGCAAAAATAAAATAATTTTTGCCCCTGCCCCCCTTTTTGCAAGAATACCAGGATTGTGGGAGAGTTTGCCCCACTGCTTGTTGTCCCCCTCTTCCGTGTCTCATGCCCCATTCTGCACCTTGCTTTTTTTCAGAGAATGATGCACCCGGGATTGTCACAAGTGTTCAAACAGTGGAATGTGGCTGTTGATGTGCCCCAAAGCAGATAAAGGGGCTAGTTCGGGATATTGTTGCCAGTCTTTTTGTGATTAGAATTTGTTTGTTGGTTGTTGGTACAAAGGAGTAAACCCGCGGGCCGAGGCTCTCTCCTGGGGGGACTGGTAGACCTGAACCATGCTTGTTGGTGCCTTCTGTGCTATGGACTGCAATCCCAGAGTCCAACTGATCGACATTTGTATGCCTGTGTACTGCAATCCCAGAGTCCAAGGTATGCACGGTTTCTTGCAGTAGCACCAAAATGAATCAACCCCAATACCCAAAACGCAAAAAAAAACCGGAAAAAAAACTAATTTTTGGTCCAACACCCTGCGCAAAAATAGGTTCCGCAAAAAAAATCGCAAAGAAAAATATTTTTTGCCCATTTTTGCCCATTTTGGATGCTGCCGCAGAATTTTTGATTATTATTAATTCAAAACACCCAACCCAAAATTAGGATTCCGCGAAACCTTAGGATTTGCACGGTAGGGCCGGAGCAATCCCTGTCCCCGCGGCCGTCCCTGTGCGATGTGGCCCCAGCACAGACCCAGTCCTCGATCCATGTCTTCAGGAGGCGACTGGTGTGAGGGTCAGCGCGCACGTGCTGGACGCCGGCTACATTCCAATGCAGGTATGGGCACTGAGGACATCAAAGGAATTTTTGTTGAAAAGCAGGGCCGCCCGGAAGGGTCCAGATCCCCCCCCCCCCCTCCTACCCCCCTCTCTTGGGGGCAGGGATCATGAACATTTTGTTTGCAATTTTTTGTCGTTTTACTTTTGCTTCTGTGCATTTTGTGTCGTGTTTGTTGTTTTGTTTTTTTCTTGCTTGTTTTGTTCGCTCCTGTATGTTGTGGTTTCCTGTTTCCATTGTGAGCTGTTCCCTTGCTGTACGTATACGTATCTGTCTTTGTCTACAACAAACACATCCACAAACGATACCATGGCAATGTCTAAGCCAGTGATTTGCGGCATATGCCACAAGGGAGGACACAGGGCTTTCGAGTGCCCTGACCGGAACGCACGTGGTCCTGCTGGCCCGAGGAGTATCACGCCGTGTTGGAGTTGTGGCGAGCTGCACCACTCTAACAATTGCCCCGTGAGCGGAACGCCAGCGACGTGGAGTTTGTTTGCTCTGTGGATCTGAAAAGCATTGGGTCCGCCAATGCGACCGGTATACTGACACAATGGGAAAATACTCTTCGCCCAAGTCTGCCTCAAACGCAGTGTGGTGCATGAGATGTGGGAATGACGATCATTGCACGGCAAAATGTACAGGTGACGGGGCTCCCATTCATGAACCAGAGGGTGGACAAGCAACATGGCAGAATTGCCTCTGGTGTGGAGTCCGGGGACATGTGTACCGCAAATGTATTCGCAGGGTGCCGGATACCTTGGTCAAGGAGCAGGAGAAACACTCTGCGCTGCGCACTGAATTTGAGGGTCACTGCACGTCTGTAGCGTCTCATGCTGACAACATTAAAACCCTCCAGGGTCAAGTAAAGTCTCTCCAGGCGGCAGTCGCCCCTATCCTGGCAATCCAAAGCGACTGAGATTCGTTGACATGCAAAGTGAATGGCCTGTTGGATTGGAAAACGTCTCATTCTGCTGCTTTTAGCACTCTTCGCCGCTCTTTTGATGACCATGTAGCCGTGGAGGATCAGGCGGCGAAACAGGAAGCGCTGAATACCACGTTCGAGGAGTTCCTCAACGTCACGTGGCCGCGCCATGTTTGTCAGTTTGAAGATCATTTGGATGAGAAGGCCTCAAGTGGGAACTCCAAAGACTCAGCAGTCCGCATCTCACAGGATGACGAAATGCCCTCATCACCCGTCATAGGAAAACGAGGAGCGGAAAACCGAGATCCACCAGAAAAACCACGTAAACGGGACAACTCGTCCAGCGCCAAGTGGTGGCTAAGGCTACAACCTTTGGGAGCTAAACGAGTGGAAGCAACATGGCATGCAGATATTCTGGAGGCCGTTGTCCGATAATGGACTACCCTGAAATGGGATCGTACTACCGAATGGGTTGGTGAAAACTCAGGCTCCGAAATGAATACGACTCTTCGAGCCCTTCGTAAAGACAATGTACAGGGAGCAGAGCTGAAGTCCGGATTGACCGCTATTTTGAAAGGAACAAGAATGCCGCCATCAGTACTGGGATCTCATCCCCCAAAGAGGGTAGCTTAGCGCCGTGGCTTGAGGATGCCGACCTACAAACGCCTGGTCCCTGCCATAGTCCCGTTTTTCCCGATGAACAGGCGGCTTGCGGCCGGCATACTATCTACGACGCAGGTACTTTCGATACTGAACTGATGGAGATTGTTGCCCTACTGCGCCGTCTGGAAGCAAAACTGGCCCTGACCACTTTCCTGGCTCAATGTGCAGTGGACTGCCCGGTAGCAATGGGACAACACTACCACCCGCTCAATCTTCCTGGCCCTTCTAAGCATGAATTTGGGCTTGCATCTTACCAATGCCGACTTTGGCTTTTTTCTGTTGCTGTTGAAGGTAGTCCGGAAGTTTTAACACAGAGGGACGCGGCTGCTAGTTCGTTACTCGCTGCCAAGGTCAAACGCCCTCTCAATTGGGTCCTGGCATCCCACCAGCCACAACCACCTAAACTTCCGTTTTGCCCCACATTCTTTGCAAGCAAGGTAGTGTCTATCTTGGGTGCAGTCAATGTCTGGCTTCACAGTCCAGCCTTGTTCTCCGTTAAGAATCTCTCATTTGATCCGGTATGGGAGCATATAGGACAACACAACAACCAACATACGCATTTTCTTGCCATTTTCCCTGATGTCATGAATGTTTCCATTCCGGTCCCAAACCATGCTTTCCTGTGTTTGCTCTGCCCGGATACCAACCAGTACCTGCAGCACCTCCCCCCTGACGTGGCGCACTTTGCCAGTGCTGAGATCCATGGTGACCGCTGGTGCCTGGTAGGACCGCAGAACGCCACAGAACATGTATCTGATGCCTCCCTCTGTCGCTTGCACTGCTATTTTAAGTCACAGCGGTGTGGTAAATCCACGTTATGGCGTGCTTGCACCTCGAGCTCGAACAAACTGTGTTTGTACACGAGATGCACACGTAAAGCACTTGACGAAAAGAACCTAGGGGCTTGGGCCTCTGCAGTTTAGGGGAGGATTCCCTTCTTGCCTTATGAGACGAATCCAGTTTTGAGGCTGGTACGGGGATTTGCGCACACTGACACTTGGGAGTGTGGAACCCTGCCCCGGTGTTGTTGATTTATGCTATGGTTCATGTCCACATGCTCTGTCTGTACATCGGAAAGACTACACTGGCCCCAATGTCCCGTTTGCGAAAACACGGTACTGATGCTATGTCCAAGGTTGAGGAATGCCGTTTCCATGAACTGCTCAAGAAAACAGGCCTTAGTGAGTGGACCCCGGTTCCACTGAAGTATGTGTCAGATGTAGACTTAGGATGTTTCGTCGAGCATGAATGGTGGTCCCGCTTGCGGAGATGGGTTGTCAACGACGTTGCCCCGGCGGTTCCTTGCCAGACCAACCAGCCACAACCGTCTGTACATAAGCGTAAACGACTGGCACAGCTAGTGCATGAAACTCGTATGGCACAACAAGCCGGATATTTTGTTAGGAGGCGTTACCTCTGTGAGGAGTTGGACAGCCTGTCAGTGGAACTGAATATCCCGTTGGTCCAGACTACGGCGGTGAAAGTTCCTTACCTTCAGCCAGCCCAACGTGCTGGTTTGAGCAGAGCTATTCATTTTTTAGTTCGCCAAATGAAAGTATCCCTCCCCCAGAGACAGGCTGTTCTGGGGAAGATCGTCTTGGCAAGAACGGTACCTTTGACCGTGCGCCGTGTTTTTGAACGTTCAATGAATAAATTTGGTACCACCTCGGAATAGGCAGTGTGTCAGTGCCAGCTAGAGAACAGGCATCTGTGGAGTGCCGCTGGCCCTATTGTTGAAGTAGACGGGCACTTTGCCCTTGTACCTGTGTGTATCGAACATGCGGACAGCCTGTTGCGTGCCAATGATCCTTTACCATGCAGTGGAAAAGCTTCTTAACGCCAGGCTGTCCGCAGCCTGAGGGATTTAGCAAATACGTTAGGGGTGGCGGAGTTGGATGAGGTTCACTTGCGTGAGTTCCTGCCGGATTCTGTTTTAATAGCACCGATGCCCTGCGTGAACGTGTACGTAGCATTGCTGCTGACCTGTCGGAGGTAGCGGTCGTGCGGGTTGTGGATAAAGGCCCGGGACAACTCTGGGGTTTCTGTAAATCCTGGGCCTGGCAGCAACTGCAAGCTTTTCTCAGTGCACAGGGATACTCCCCCCAGAGCAGGGACATGGCAGAGGTACTGCAGAGCCTGCAAACCCAAATTGTGAATTCGGGTTGGCCATTGAATCCGCAGGGCACCATGGTCCTGATGTACCTAATTGGTAAAGCGAAATCACGAATTCACATTGCTCTGCAGTGGCGTCCGATTGCAGCGGCAGCGAAACCCCTCATCACAAAAGGCAAGCCCAGGATTGCTGCTAGGGCTTTCACGTGTTTTGTTGAAATGATTGTTGATGAGCTACCAGCGGGGTTTTTAAACCCGCAGCTTACAGGGCATGGGCACATGGGTACAGAAATTGTGTCCCTGAGGGGCGGAGTTAATCGGGGAGTTGATTGTAAAGAACAATTTAACGTTATAAAGCCTTCCGCAGTGGTCGGCCACATGAGAGAGGCAGCCGCGTGGCTAACGAAACGGAAACACTTGAGAGCCTTGTTTAGAGCATCAGTAAGTCCTGCAAGAAATTGGGCAGGGCAGGGCAGGCAACCCATAAAGGATTTTGGATAATTTCCATGGAAGAACTCATTGAGCTGGTTAGTTTCAGCCTACTGGAGGACAACATGGTAGTTGCAGGTGGTGAGTTATGGAAGCGAACACAGGCGATTCCCATGGGAGGCCCGTTTAGCGCTCAAAGCGCTGACTTACATAGTGTTTGGAGCTGCAAGCAGTTTGTGCACAAGCTTAGTGAGTTGGGCAGGTTTGAAACTACCCCGAGTGGCGTTGTACAGTGGAGTGGAGCTTGTGGCGTCCTGGCGTTGCAACAGTTTTGCGACAACCTGGTTGTAGCGGCTAAAGGCCCCAACGCAAGACACTCAATGTCTCTGGTGTGCACAGTCATGCAAGATGTCTCGGGTTTGAAGGTAGAGTGTGAATGCCGTGATAAGGATGAAACCGTTGTATGCGTGGGTGTGTGCATGCGTGACAGTTTAACTGCAATGGGAGTCACCATCCTCCGGGGAGCACCGGAAGTATGCGTGCATGCACATCCCAATGCGCTAAATGGTTCATGGGGTTTGAAGTTGGGCATCCCACTGCAGAGTTTCTGGGCAGTGACGCAGCGCCAGGTTACAAACATGTTTACCGGTGGCCTGTGCAACGTGTTGCCTTTTCTGGGTACGTGGTCAGGGCTGCTTTTATCAGCAACTGCATGGATGCAAGTAGGTGTGCCGTCTTCGTACCCCCCACATGTTGTCCGGTCTTCCATGATATGTGCCCTGGTTCGGGTTTTGGCGCACACTGTTTGGGATGTTGACTTGTCAGTGACATGGGTCAATCACATTATCAGGCGCCTGCCCCAGGAGCTCCATTTCACCCTCTCCGATTCGATCTGGTGGCTCCGGGACAATGCTGTCTGGCATGCCCAGCAGTATGCATCATGGCATGTGCCACACGTCGGGGCTTGCAATACATGGTGTGGTGACTGGCACGGTGACGGCCCGGCACTATGGTCACACAGTCAACGTATCATGTTGCAGGGAGGGGGCATGTGTTTGGTGGGTTGGAACACCCACCGGCGATGGGGAGGCAGCCATCAAGGGTAATATAGGCCGGGCCGGATGTGCTATACATGGTAACAGGACATTGGTTCGTGATTTTCTGACCTTGTTCGGTAGTGTGCTGTAGTATGGTATAGTAGCTTGAAGCCTTGATTGCGCGGGAGATGACGAACTGTGATAGTGTCTGGTGTTGTGTGGGCAGGACCCTATCTCTGGTTGTTGTCCTGCAGCGAAAGGCGCCTATGGCAATGTCACTGATGAGCATTTCATAACCGTGGGCTGAACTGTTGCCTGTGCTTGTTGGGGACTTGGGCCTGCAGAGCAGTAGTTCGTCACTTGGTTCGACAGAGTTCCCTTGCTGTGAAAGTTAGCCTTTTTCTTGTTGACCTTTCGTGTATGTTTTCGCCTACTCTGTTCTTATTCGTTTGCCGTCTTGTTTTGCTGTATCTTCTTTTGTTGTTTGTGTTTGCTTTTTTTTGTCCACGCTGCTTTGTCTCTTGCGGTGTCGTCTTTCTTTGTCTGTTTGTAGTTGAATTTGTCTTTTGTGCTGTATATTGTTTGTGTTTGTGTGTCTCGTTGAGGGGTAGCCGACGGCGGTTTGGGGGTGCAGATGGCGTTTTTTTGGGGGGGGGGGGGGTAACCTTGAGCATTCTATTTTGGCCATGTGACGGAGGCTTTTTTGCCTCTTTTTTTTTCCCCTCACGGATGGCCCTCCTGAAAGGTCAGTTTCTGAGGGGAGGCACACCCACCGGTTGGTGTTGTGTTGGGTGCCCCCCACAGCAGCAGCATTCTACTGCAGGCCACTGGTCTGGTCTCTTGGGTCATAAATGTGTTTCCACTTCTCTTTATCGCATTCATCATTGCCAAATAGCACAATGTCCACCATTTTTGTGGCCACATACTAAGACATACCAAAACGCAAATGCATGCGTGTTTTTGTTTGTTTTTGTTTTATTCGTCTTTTGGACATACAAATGGAACCCCATGCCCCCATAACTCACCGTGCTTTGTGCTCCCAGAGGTAAGTCAGATGGTTCTAGCGCACTCACTCTCTCTGCGACTCAGGCAGGGCACTCCTTTATGACCCCGTCTTGCCTGCTTTGCTTCACTCACCAGCACCCTTAGGTAGGGCTCACGACCTCCAGCTGCTGTCGGTTACCCCCTAACCGCCGTCGGTCATCCTCCAACCGCCATTGGCCACCGCTGTTGGCCACCGCCCAACGGCCGTCCGTGACCGCTCCAATGTGACGGAGGGTATGCTCACCCAGTTCCCGTTTCCGTCGAATTAGGCAGCGTCCTGGACGGAGGTGGTCTGCGAGATGAGATGCAACGGGTCACCCAGAGGTCCGGGGTCCGCCCAAAGGGTTCTTGTCTTCACCGTGGCACTGGGACCATGAGTGCTACCTGTTGTGGGGTGGGGGGGTTCTGGGCAGGACTGGGACTCTTGTGCGTCTCCAACAGGGCGGACGTGCCCGTTGATATGCCGCTGGCACCAGGCAATTGTCCGAGGGCGCACGCCTTGGGACGGGGTTTTTGGACAGCTCTTGCGACCCCTCTGATTAGTCGGATCACTTCATCCGGATGCGCAGCCCCCCCCCCCCCCCATACATCCACATACACATACATACATCCACACAGTTACTCAGCCTTTATGGCAAACCTCCCCCAACATGCCCAGTCCAGGTGTGGTAGGGGCGCGTCCGGCCTTCCGTGACATGGCGGGGCCCGCCGGCCATTTCATAAGGTGCCTCATGCCTCATGCAGTCCCTGGCAGGGTATGCTGCGCAGGCCCATGCCCTTGTCCTCGACTAGGTGCTTGCTCTGGGCAGTCCTCGCGTCCGTGAGTCCCGGGAGGATGGCATGTCTGCCTCCGCTGTGGGGTTCAGGGGCATGGACGGGGGGTCAGTGAAGCTGTGAGTATGGTGCTGGGGAGGGACACATGATTAAGAACTATCATGCTGTGGACAGGATAGTGGCATCAAGTTGCACAAAACAGGGGAGATAAACACGAGCAACAGCTACCCCAAAAATGGGCTGTAGACTTTGTTGTGGGGTGAAAAGCTATGTGGACCTTGTAGACTTTGCTGTTGACTCTGTAGACCGGGCTGTAGACTTGTAAACTAGTCCAGGTCTACATTGCCCTGTGCACTCTGTAAACCTGGGCAGTCTGGCAGACCTAAGAGGGGAAGACCCTGCCAGAGAGAAGAAGGACACAATGCCGGTGCAGGCCCAACCTGAAGCATGAAAGATGATCGATGGGGGGCCCTATCGTATTGGGGTCCCCCAAACAGGGAGGAGACCAATGGCTACCAGATGTAGATAGGTTGTATCCCAAAAATTTCAATTACTGTATCAAAGTGTATCCCAAGGTCCACATGTGCATATCATGTGTGTATCTCGACTCTCAAGAGTGTGTATCAAATGTGTGTCCCACCCTATTCACCTTCTGCGGACATTGCTGATTCCTCCTCTGAGGGATCCGATGACAGCAGCACAGCCACAACATCATCTCCATCGGGCACAAATTGGCGGTGACTCTGAGTCCGATGGTGAGTCATCAAGTGGGAGTTCAACATCACCATCAGTGAGCCCCTAGCATCAGATGCACATTTTTTTGTGATTCACACATGCTACACACCCCGGAAGCTTGGGATACGCGTGTGTGATACACACAATTCATGAAGAGAGAAAAGAGATCTTGGCCATCCCCCAGGGAACTTGCTATCCTCTGCTGGTGGTGTTGGTGCTTGTGTGTGCATTTGGTGATAAGCCCCCCAGTGCCCGTAGTTTTGGTGAGGAAAGGTTTGCCAATGTCTAGCCCCTCCCCCCCCCTCCCCGCCTCAGCCTCCCTGAGAGGGTGGGGGTCCGAAACTCAACCCTCAACAGGAAGATGATTTTGTCTGACAAAATGAGGGGTTGGCACCGGCTTCAAGGTGCAGCGGCACCTCTGGGGGCAGGGTACACCCATCGCCCCATTGCCGACCCGCCCAAATCGTCCTCTTTTTTGATGGCCTGCTCTGGTTTGCGCAGGCGACGCTCCGGACAACTCCACCAACAAAGTGTCTCTCACCCGCTCCACTGACGGACCAAGACTCCTCCATCGCTGCCCCGTCTCCGGTACGCCCGCCCCCTTCTGTCAAGCACAGAGCCCTGCCACAAGGACTGGGATTGAAGAAGAGGGAGCGGAGAGGGGGTCTCGAGCGCGCGAAAGCGGTCGCCGGCGTTCGAAAAGCCATGCTGCACCATCAGGCCCGAGCCTGCCCCCAGTCACTCTGATGTGGACCCGGACCGGCAATCGGACCCCCACGGGTTGCGGCCCAGAAGGGAAGGGGCAGCCCTCGTCGCGGGCCACTGCTGTGCCGTGCTTCTCCCCCACTCCTCCTCGAGGCTGCTCTGCCACAGTGAGCAGCCTGGCTCTGCAACTCAGTCCATTGCAGGACATGTTTGCACTAAAAACAAAAATACCTCTGACTGTCCAGTCGCCAGCCCAGTATTTAGGCACACCATTGATCGGCACTGCAAGCCGCATGTGAAGTCACGTGAATGCCGAACTGACGGCGCTGGGAGTGGTCTGGGATTTGAATCCGGACAACGCATACCCCCCTCTCCCTCATCCTGAAAAAAGGAGGGGGGTCAGGGACAGGGGGCTCAAAGCCCGCCAACAGAGCAGAGCAACAGCACGGCCTCCCCTTTTTTCTGTTAGAATACGTCGACCTCCAACCGTCGTTGGTTGCCCTTCAAGTGCCGTCCAATTGTGTGCCTAAGTACTGGGCTGGCGACTGGACGGTCAGAGCTAGTTTTGTTTCAGTGCAAACATGTCCTGCAATGGACTGACAGTGTTATGGCTCTGTAAAGCAGGGTGCGCCTGCTGGAGGCTCCGTCCACACCGTCCTTCTGCCGGCGCGGACGCACCTCCATCGGATCTGAACGCATTCGCACTCCTGCAGGTCGTGCCGGGGGATGGGTATTCAAAAATGCCCCCCAAAACCCGAAAAAATGACCCCCCCCCGCGTCCCCCCTCCTGAAACCCCTGCCCACGCCGCCGGGGTTGGGGTCCAGCACTGAACTGAACCCCCCGCCCCCTTTACTTTTTTTTTGGGACCGGGCGCTGACCGGATTCGATTCACTCCGAGGCAATCGACTAGCAAACTGTTCCGGTGCGGGTGGGGGGGGGGGGTAAGGGGCGCAACCCCAAACACCCGCACGCCACACGAATGTTCCAGAAGAACAGATGGTACTGAGGGACACCAGAAGTCGGTTTGCCGCACCCCCTGCAGCCGCTGCTGGCTGTTGTGCGCATGGACGTTTCTCGTCGGGTGTACTGGCTCTCGTCTGCACTCCACATTATGCCCCGTGACCTCCGCCGCTGGTACCGCCTGCCGTTGGATTGCGGACCATCACCTGCTGCTTTGAGGGGAGGGGGTGGCTTCACTGGGAGCCTCTTTTGGGTATTGTGTCCGGGAAAGGGGCAAGGGGCTCCATCGACAACCCGAACATCGTTGAGCGGAAGGTTTCTTGCCCCGATGACGAACCGTTTTCCTTTGGTTGCGGGGAGGTTTGGGGGGGGGGTGACGGGACGTGTGGTGCGCGCACGACCAAAGTGTCTCAAGCATGAGTCACTGGGGGACGAAGTCGGGGGCAGTGCCGCGAGGCACTCTTTTGCTGAAGTGCGCCCATGTTGTGCATCGCACAAATGGAAAACCCCACCCCCGTTTTGAACGAATCGCCCCACTACAACGAACCCCCCCAAATACACCGAACCTTGGGACCTGAGACAGCGTGCACATGAATACACCGGACCATTTCGCAGGACACTGTCTCTCTTCACTGCGGATTGCTGTTTGGACGGAAGAATAAAGCAATGGAAAGTTGCCTCTTTTGGGGCTGTACGATAGGCTCAAGAGTGGGAGGTGGCTTTGCAGCAGCCAAAAACTGTTGCCTGAAGCGTCCGGATCACATCATCCTTTTTGGCATACTTGTAATCACTAGGCATGGTAACCAGCTTCATCATCCCGGTGTGTGTAGTGTGAACATAGCCAAACTGCACAAACTTTTCAAACATAGTGGGCTCCAAAGCCTGCATGGTGAGCTCGTGTGCCTCTGCTACAAGCAAAGAAACAACAAAACGTTTTCATCAACAAAATCATGCAAAATAGCATTGATTCTTTGAGCCATATTCTGTTCCAACGAGAACACACAGGGGGGCACTGCAACGCACGGTGTTTACTGCAGTTCACTATGGTACCCAAATATAACAAACCCCACCACTATAACGAACTCCCCCACAAAAAACGGCAACACAAAACTTATACCGAACGGTCCAGTGTATATGAGGGTGGGGTTTAGGGCTGGAAGAGGGATGCAGTCAGAGGGAGTCCCGGGAGCCCAATAGATGCCATCAGCTAGACAGCGCTTTCCCATCCAGCCGTCGTTCACCTAACATCTGGCCTGGAGGGAATCGGTTCGAACCCGCGATAGCAGGAACGCACGGCTGTCCTGGGCACTGGGGTGTCAGTGACTCCCCGCGAGCCGAAAGGGCCGCTGCGAGGGATGACGGGTATCTTTGTGCTGGCGTCTGGAGCTCACTCCAACCCCCATTTCCGACAGATTCTCGCTCCGGAAGGCCCTCTGGTCAAAGTTCTGGGGCAGCTCAGCTACGCGCCCCCCAGCCCATCCAGCGAACAGCCGATGGCGGCGGGTCCAGGGCACGCCCGGCGCGTGAAGAAGCTGCGGGACATGGAGGTCGCTGTGAGGTATGCGTCCTTTGGCTTGCAATGCGCTTGTGGCGGTGGTGATGTTGCGAACCCTTTGCACCGTCTATCCCCCGCCCCTTCGTCGCCCTCCCCGCCACAGACCCCTGGACCCGTGTCACAATACCCGTGTCACGTGCTGCAGGGCACCGGAGCACCCTCCAAACTTCACTTGTGAGCAGCAGCGCCAGCGTTCCGCTCTCGGCGACAAAACCGCACCCCGCCTCCCCCCTTTTATGGTGCAACCCCCGTCCCCTCCAGCGCCCCCTGCCCAAGGATGTATCAGAACGGCGGACAACCACAGGGACCCCCCCCCCCCCCTCCCCTGACCAAAGTGACCGCAGTGGCAAAAACGAAATCACTTTGGAGAGAAGTTTGCCATTGGGAAAATCTTGTCCAGCCATTTTGGGTACACAAACTTTTGGGTCCAGACCCCCCCCTTCTCTCTTCTAACACGCCCCCTGCAATGGGGCTCAGTGCAGCAGCCCTGGGTTGCCCCTGTGTATCGACAACAGAGTATGTGCACTGTACGGGGGGTGTCGGGGGAGTAACTCCACCGGTTCACCTGTCCATCGCGGAGACCACAGTGCGGTCATCTGGCCTCATGGACCCAGAGAGGCCATCTGAGCTCTCATTCGGCCCAGCGGCCCCGTAGCGGAGCAATACGGCATAAGGGCCCCGACCCATACCCATACCGATGCCCCTACACCCGTACCACATCGCGTCCGTTCATTGGCTTGTGGATCCCTCAAGAGTCACTCGTTTTCCTTCTCTTCTCCTCTTTGTCACTTCTTTCCCTGTCCAACCGGTTGGGCAGGGAACTGCGTTGAAAGCGGGTCTGGGGGCCCGGCGCGCGGGCGCGGGGACCAGGCACACAGCATACATCCCTCGCCACCCGTAGTCCTACCAACAACAGCTGCTGAACCTCCAGCAGCGTACCACAGCGCCAGGCCATTTCTGGTTGCAAGCTCCATTGAATAGGTTTCTGATTCGTCGTTTGCTGTTCGAAGGAATGCGCAGCCTGTGCTTAGTGAAAATTTTGGGCGATGACCGCCGGCAGTTGAATTGTCGGCGATTCAACGCCGGTCCAGGGCTGTCCCGAAAGGCTGCCCTTGACAAGAAAAAACGAATAGAAAGAAAGAAAAATCCCATTGATTAAAGCCGGCCCTGTCTTTAGTGCTGTCCCTGCAGTTTACAAAGTTGACACGTCTTCTCTTTAGCAGTGACAAACCGCAGATGGATGTATTGCTGAATGAATTTGAGACTCTGCTGTGCGTACTGCCCAGGTGGCCGTCTGTGTGTCGGTGTGTCGCTTTTTCATGGGCCGTGTGTAAATCACGCGATGGTTTTTTTTTTGTGTGCTAAACTGCAGCTCTGATGAAACTTTTCAACGATATGTCGGAGAATTCAATTTTTTTCACCAAGTTGGTCTTAAAAGTCATGGCATCCGCAGGCGATTTCTTTCGATGCTGAAAGGCGACGACTGAAATTTGCGACATCAAAAGAGTGCAGTGCACCCCATCCGCTATTTTAACAATGCCTTCAGCAAGAAAGTGTTGCTGTTTGGGCGGAGTTCGGGAAGACATCGTTTTTGCCAAGGCCAAAGTCATGAAGAGGGCCACTTCAGCTCGACACTTTGCGTGTTTCAGAGAGTCAAGGTCTCCTTCTTCTGTTCAATTCCGCCTGCCAAATGCCGCCGGATCAGCAATCACCCGACGGCTGTTAGCGGTTGATTGACGCCTTCGGTGAGTAACCGCCTGAATGTGGCGACCGACTGACACCTCTTAAAGGTGTTGTGTCACAGAGCACATGGAGAACGCACGGAACCAGACACCCCCACAACCCGGCCTCCGCACCTGTCACGACGTGGTGGCGTCTCCATCATCCGTGGGGGCGATTAGGCCCATTCAGGCCCACTTTTGTCCCACTGCCTCGTCACATCCCTCGTGATGGAACGCCTCCCACATGCGTAGGGCTGAGATGACCAGTCTCAAGTCAGTCAAGGACTCCATAGACACCCGGCTGCCAATCAAGATCGTGCCCCCGCCCACGCTCCTGGGCGTGCTCAGGCAAAAGGCGGCAAAGGATGGAAGGTGATTTTGTGCTCGTTGCCTTCGTTCTGCAGAGACAGAGCCTTCGAAGGCCTGTGCGTTTTCCCCAGCTTTGTCTCCTACTTGGCGCTGGGGCTGGGGCTGGAGGCGGAGGTGGCGTGACGGTCAAGCTGCCGTTAACCCCCCTCCAACCGCCGTCGGTTGCGCTTCAACCGCCGTCGGCTACCCTCCAACCGCCGTCGCGTACCCACTAACCGTCGAGGTGGGTTTGATGGACGCCAGCAGTTTTTTTTGAAGGGGGGGGGGGGGGGCTCTAAGGGACCGCCCTGGCAAGGGGCAGGCGGTGAGCGCCGAGGCATGTGATCCGCCCTTGTCGGATGTTTGTGCTGCAGGGAATCCACTGCCTGGGTCGAGCCACAGCCCAAGCGCACTGCGCCGCAGCAGCAGCACATGGTATGTGCTCCCGAGGGCCTGTGCACTCTACGACAGAGTCCGGCCCCACCGACAGGGCCTCGACGGGAGGAGGCGCAGGAGAGACATCACGGGTTCTCGCCCCCTTCTCCGGTGCAAGTGGATAGCTCACCGGTGGTGCGTGTGCGGGTCGGTGGGTGACTTGGCTCAGGGGCCATCCCACCCCCTCCCCCGCCGCACTGCCCCTGTGGCTCTGGCAGCACAACCGCAGCTGTCGTGGCCGCAAGGTCTGCTCCGGGGGTGAGCGCCGGTGCCCCTGAGATCGGGAGGTGGCGTGCCTGGGCCCAGGTCCCCTCCGGTGGGCTCAGCGTAAGGCTCCCTCAGCCCCCCCCCCCCCCAACCGGGCGTTAAGCACGAGGCCAACGCACAACCCCCTGAGAGACAACGGAGCACCCGGTGTACGTGAACGTGTAGGTCCCTGCCCCCCACCCCCTCCGCGTACACCCACGGGCACAGCAGCGGTGAAGAGGAGCAGGCCCCGCCGGGACCTGCACAGGCGGTCCTCCCGTC
The DNA here is from genome assembly GCA_964036045.1 of Eutreptiella sp. 'Long Island Sound 2002'. NCBI lineage: Eukaryota > Euglenozoa > Euglenophyceae > Eutreptiales > Eutreptiaceae > Eutreptiella > Eutreptiella sp. 'Long Island Sound 2002'. The sequence goes on from OZ038378.1 coordinate 188,285,282, forward strand.
GGACACTGGCGCCCCAACGCAATACAAACGGGCTCACACAGGCCGCGGGGCCTGGCAGGGCCGTCAGCAGCCCCGCAGGCCCTGTGACCGGACCGCCGGGATCGCCACGCCCGGTCGAGTCGCGCGGGAGCGGGAGCGCTGAACCAACCCAAACCCAAACCTCCGGACCTCCTGAAGGTCTCGCACACGGGGGGTGGGTCCACATTCAAACGGGGTGCCCCCCTTGTGTCACCTGCGGTGCAATACGCCGGTGTAGATGTGGGACATTCAGCCCCCCCCATCCCCCGCCTTCCCCAGAAATGCCCGCAAACGCTGCGCCCTGGACACTGAAACAGGCCAAGTGCCCAGACCAAGTACCGGCGCACGTACTTGAGCCTTTAGGGTACAGGGGGAGGGAAAATTTCGCCCGGGGACAATTTCGCTGGGGATAATTTCGCCACCCTTGAAATCCCCAAAGCTCTAAGTGCCATACGCCCAAATGGCGGCGATAACCCAACAAGACACGCCCCAGACGGAGACTCCCAAATTGCAACACATCACCACAACAAACAGGCCCCAGCCCCTCCAGCACCAATACTACCGGATCAGCAGCACCAGGTTCCATACATCTGCGCAAGAAACGGTTGGCTCAGGCGCGTTGGTAAGCGCTTGGCTCTTCTTAGGAAACACAATCCCTCTGCCGCGGTGGCAAAGGATGGAACTGTTCCGCCAAAAATTTCGCCAGGGGAAAATTTCGCCACCGTTCTTAACGGCCAAATTTTCCCTGCGAAATTCTCCCCTGGCACAATTTTCCCTCCCCCTGTATCACGCAATGCCCCGAGCAGCAGCCTCCGGATATGATTTGGTGCGCAAGGCGTCGGGATGCAGAGCCTCTTGCCTCAGTCTTCGCCTACCGCCTCGTCTCCTTCAGGCGCCCTCCGTCATGACGCGCGTGAAACGGTCCCCGGAGGACATGCGGTATGCCCCCGCGCCTCGGCTGCCGGGCCCTATTCCGGGGTTCTCCATCCGATGGGGACAGTGCCTGCCGTTTCGGGTCGTTCGCAGGGCCACGCTTCGGGCCGTCCCCCACCTCCGCAGGGAAGAGGCACGGCATCGGAAGCGGAGGGGGCCCAAAGGGGGGGGATTGTCAGGGGCGGTGGGGAGGGCGATCGGAAGGGGTTGGCAAAGGGTTCGGAGCGGTGACTGTCAGCCACACATGCCGTTGGTGGGGCGGTGGGGAAAGGGCGGCAGCGGGTCGGTCACAGGCTGGATCCACGGAAAGGGGGCCCCTCCCCTCTTCCCAATGAATCCCCCGAGGAGAGCCGGGGTTGGGGGCGGGGAGAGGGTACTTGTGGAGACCCTTTCTGTTGTGGGCTGGAGGGTCGGGCAGGCAATTGGTGTCTGGCTCCGTGTGTGCTCCATGTGCCATTTGTGTGCTCCGTGGTCTCGGACTTAAAGAGCTGTCAGTTGACCGCCATCCGTCGGTGAGCCGCCGCACGCCGTCAGTCAGCCTCCGTTCGTTGAGCAGGCAAGTGGTGACGGAGACGGGGGGTTGGGGTGGGGATTACCCCACAAGCGCCATACCCCCGGGTGGCGTGGCTGAATGAGAGCCTCGGTTCGTATTTGGCACGAGAAAAGAGTCGCAACGGCGAGGGCGCAGGCAGAGGCTCAGCCGCAACACAAGGGCGATGGGCACGACGCTCGGCGCAATGCGCAAGTTTGCGCGTCGGGGCTCTTCCTAATCGATCGTCTCCCCCCCCCCCCCCCTATTAAGGGGCGCCCTCACAGAGCGCCCCTCATGAACCATGTCCAATAGTTGTCGTCAGAACGACCTGTCACAGCGCAGTCTCATCTCCGATGCAGTGCTTGCCGCAGTGGTCCACGACAACGACTCCCGCCGTGTGTCTGTGAGCCCCCCCCCCCCTCTGTGTGTGCCGGTCAGACCCTGGAGCGCGCAGGCGGCGTTCAGCACTTTGACAACCCCGTCACACGGCGGTGAGGACATCATGAGGGATCGGGTGGGTTCCGAGCAGGGCTGCTGCACTGCCCTGGGCTCCCGGTGCATGCGCCTCTGCCCAGACCCAAGAGCTCTATTGATGTTATTTTATGGGGGTCTCATGTCTGAGCTCTCCGTGACATTCTGACCGGATACACGCGAATGGGGGCAGTGCAACAGAATCATCACTTTTCGTGGGAGAACAAGGACCTCGACAATGCAGTGGTGCTGAAGCTGCGGGCCATTTTGTGGGCACGGTGCTGGGCACGATGGCAGCACCGCCTCCACGCGCTGCGGCCAAATGGCTTGGCTGGGGCCACCCCAAACGCCGTGGCACAACAATGGCGTGCACTTTGCAACAGAGCCCGGGACCTGCAGCACCCACCCACAACGCCTCACAAGACCGCCCTTGCCCTCGACGGCCACACGCAGCCCCCACAGGGCGCCCCCGTCCTCCGTGTCTTGACTCAGAGAACCCGCTTGAATTGGCGGCCCGGACGGAAAACGTCCCCCTCCACGACACGTACCACCAAATGGCCAGTGCGTCGTGGGGTTTATTTTGACTCGTGTATCCCTATCCCCCAGCCCCCCATCGCCCCCAAGGCTGTCCCACTCTCATCTTCCAAAAAACACCTCCCGTCTGTGGACAAGCCACGTAGACAGTCTCCTGTCAAACCCGTGCGTACACCCAAAAGTACCGACCGGCACACGTACTCAGCCTTTATGGCACACCGTACCCCCCCCCCCCCCGCTCCCCGACGGGCCCTTTAGGTCGGCAAGGCCTTCGTCACGGTTCGAGTCGGGGATCCGGAAAATAGGATCGACCCCCCCCCCCCCCCTCCCTCCCCACGCCCCGTTTCCGCTGACTCACGGCCACTACCACTCCATATGATCCCCCAAAACACCGTCACGTTGCCGTTGTGGTGTCGCAGGCAAATGGCCGCGTCGTACATGAGTCAGACCGTCCCCAGGCCGCACGACCGCCTCCCGCCCATCAACGCCTCCGGCTCCGTGACCTCCCCCGGCCCCACGAAGGCGGAGGGGCGCCTGCGCAGCGCCCAGAAGCACTCCACGGGCCTGTTCGGCCCCGCCGCCGGCCGCGTCACGTTCCCGGACGTCCCCCCCGGCCCCACCGCGCGGGTCCACATGGTCGTGGCCCCGCAGCTGCGCCCCATGGCGCCCTAAGGGCCCTCGCCCCCTCTGCAACCGGATGCCGCCGTCCCTTTGTGCGCCGCGCGCGCCACCGTCTTCCGCACGATCAAAGTCCCGGGGGCCAGTCACGGAGGGTTGACCCCCCCCCCACCCCCATCCCCGCGCAGCCGTTGGAGGTACGCAGTCGCACCCAACGAGACGCACGTGACGGACGTGACACGGAGGCACCGGTCGTCAAGTGCCCCGTCGGGTGCCAGTCCCACTCACAGATCTGCGGGCGCAAGGCGCCGCAGGGGCACGCCCCAGAGGCAGCCTTCTCTTTCGTCGTCGCGCATATCTCTGCGAGTGCCTGCCCAGTGGTCACCGTGGCCTCCACGTGACACCCCCACACGTCGCCATCCGCGCGGCTCTTGGGTGCCCATTTCCCTATTCCCTTTGCAAACGTGTGGAATGACACGCTCTTCAGCAGCAAAACGGTACGGCCTGCGCATTTGCATCGGCGCGCCGCTCCTCCGGGGCATAGCGCAGGCGCCTCGGCTCTAACCCGCTGACCGTCCCTTCGCAATCAGATCCGTGACCTCAGTGGGACCGCTGCCGTCGGGGCATCGGCCTTTCTGTTGCCGGTAGAAATCGGGAGGAGCAACAGCGTCCCGCTTCAACGGCGGTGCTCCTGCGCATCGCCGTTTGGGGGCCAGGGACCGTGACCCCTCCCGCCCTCCAACCGCCCTCCAACCGCCTGCGTAGTCGCAATGTGACTGACCAACGGCGCTCTATTTATTGCTCTTTCGTGTTGTTCCTTGACTCCCACCCTCGAGCCCAGGCTTTCGCTTGAGGGGGGGGGGGGGGCAGGTGGGTACCCCCCCCCCCGCCCCCTTTCGGGGTGACAGTCGGTGCTGCTGACTGCTTCAGTCCACCTCCAACGACCCCCCAACCGGCTCTCAGACCCCGGGCACGGCGCTCTGCACTCCATGCGTCCGTCCCTTCCTCCGTGGGTCGTGCCGCCCAACGTGATCAAGGCGGACGTTTCTGTTGGCCATGGCATCGGAATGTGCCTCGCGGATACCGCACCAGTTGACCCCCCGTCAGTCATTATGACGTCATCTTCGTCAGGCCTGACGTGCTACATCAATGCCTCTCCTCCGCGTTCTCTGGGGTCTGTATGTTGGCCCCCCGTGGCTGCACGGTCGGATCTAACCGACGCCCACCTCTCTCCATCCGTGAGTCGCTCTCCCTCACCCGCGCAGCCAAAGCCCGCGGGACCGCAAGGGACGCCTCCTCCGTGTGGTCCTCGCGGCGCAGCAGGATACCGCCTCGTCCACGGGCCCCCGGCTCCTGTCTGTACCCAAGTCGCCCGCACCGCCCACCTGCCCGTCCTCCCTTCCTGACCCGCATGATGTTCACTTGCCTCGAACAGCCTTGCCCTCCGACACCCCCCTCCCCCGCCACCTCCCCCTCGTGTGGAGGCACTGGTGGGGGGAAGCTCCGGGAGTATCGGGTCACCCCTGGGGGTCCGCATCGCCTGTGACTCAGTCGGTGTCCCCCAGACCCCACAACGTCTCATGCCGCGTATTGACCGGACCTGCGTTCCGATGTCCCAGAATTTCAGTCGTTTTCGTTGGCTCTGTCCCGCATTTGAAGGCCGGCCCTGTGCACTAGTCTCCGTCTGCACTGCACGCAAAGTGTGCCCTGTTCAGCTGCCACAGCCTGACTGGAGTCTCCTGCTCTTGGTGCCCTATTTTGCTACTTTGTTGCATTTTGTGATTTCTACTGCGCGCATGCGCGCGTGCGTGTGTGGTTACACTTGGAACAGTTTTCTCGCCAAAGTGGAAAAGGTTTGCTGTCGGATCCTTGATACTGTGCATGCCACAACCCGCCCCGCCGCACGGAGAGACGGAAACGGTGGAGGCAAACTGACGGCTTGCGGTTCATCTGTGAGTGGGTGCGTATACTGATGCACTGGCTGAGTTGTGTTTAGCCGGTGTTTTCAGGCCGGCATGTCCCTGATACGACTGTCACGCCTTGTCCCTTCTAACCCCCACCGCAGCCACGGCCCCTCCCCTGCACAGGAGCATGCTTGCGTTTGAATACATGCACCCGAAAGTGGGATCGCAAGAAAGCAGGGGACTGCAGCACTGCTCTGTTCTGTGCCGTGGGCCCTGACACTTGCGTGACCCATGCGGGGGCCCCTCCTCCATCTGGTGGATCGGCCTTCCGCTCATAGTCACCCGCCTTCCGCATCGCACCAGCGGCCGGGACCTTACGAGGCTGGTGCCCTCCTGGATAAAGCCTTACAGCGCCGCTTCGCAGGCTTTTCAGGCACGCCACCACCAAGGCCTTTTGGGCAACATCTGCTCCACTTCATTGACTGCCCACGGGCAGGCCTGCGCTTGAAGGTCCAGGACGCTGGTGCACCTGAACCATTTACGGGAGGGACACCAGCATGGGCCAGTGGTGTCAGTACTCGTACGGGATCGCTTTTCCCAGTCCGGCGGCGTGCCTTGCTCATGCTGATAGCATGACCAGCCAACAGTAGGCAGCCCGCGATTGCCCCCCCCCCCCCCTTTCCCTTGATTTGTACCCGCCCTTGATCAGTACCAGCTGTGGGGGGGGGTCACTTTGAGATTTCCAATGTTACTTAGAAGGTTGGATATTGATCTTCTCCTGTGTGTTTACTGGTCGGACAAGGTAGTATTATTGGTGCATTGCAGTGCATTTGAAATTTCTTGCATGCAAGCAGTAGCCTGTACCCTGTATCCTGCAGAACACTGAGTTTTTCGCAATTTCAGCCATGGATGCCGATCATATTGACATGTACCTACCTGGCACTGCTGTCTTTCCAACTTTCACAGCCCACCCCAGCTCTCTCAATCGCCAACCAGTTGAAGAGAAGGCAGACTGTGAAGAAGGTGCAGTTGAAGCTGGATGCTTTTCTGGGCCCCCATCACCCCCTCCTATTGTTGAGCCAGAGGCTGTGCAGCTCACAGTCAGTCTCCCGGTCATTTTGTGGATCATTTGCCATTGTGTTTGCGTGTCTTGCTTTGTGTCACGGGTCCATTGTGTTCCCCCGGGGGGTGGGGGAACCGTCATTTTGGGTATGCTTCCCCTGGGGTATGGAGATGCCGTCACACGCAGGCGGGTACTGATCAAAGGGGGGGGTACAGTGTCCAAAATCGCATTTTTGAGGGCAAGTACTTGACCTGCGATGTTCTTAAGGCACAGAATTTGCCCCATGCCAAACCCTCTGGCAAGGTGGCAGCCAAACCTGCAACAAGTGCACCCATTCTGGTGGCCCCTGTTGAGCAAGGGCAAATATAATCGCCAGAAAAAGTGGCACAGTGGAACCTGCTCCGCAATAGACCTGAGCAAACACGGTGACATGCTCTTTCACGGCCATTGTATGCATGCTATGCCCTTGTTAGGTGCATTTCCTGTGGCATGCCACAAGTTCTTTGCAATTCCCCTGGGGCCAAGGGACCATCACCTTTGGCCATTTTGGCCATGTTCCTATGGTTCCCATGAGGGAGCCGTCGCGCACTAGCGCACATCGCACGGGGAAGGGGGTACTATGATACCCCTCCCCCCGGCCCCCACACACATGGAGTGCCAGCCTGCCTGACCGTCATGATAACCCCCTCCTTGACACCAGGTCCCTCCGGCATGTGGATCCTCCGGCGTGTCAGACACCGGGGGCCGGGGGGCATTTCCAAGCAGCAAATCATAAAAAGGCAACTGCAAACTTTTACCGAATTTTCTGACCACGGCTTTTACGGTCAGAAAGTAGGCAACACGTGATTGTGTGCCGATTGTAGAGGGAGAGAGGGGCTGTTTCATGCTTGTGATGAGTTCTCCTGCTCATAACAACATTCTGCTTGGTACTGCACCCCGGGGGAGCGTTAGCGCGCCGGGCGCGCGCCAGGCATCTTTTTTGACCCGTGCCCCACCGGTGACCTTTTGGGGTGTGCGCGCAGTGCGCGCGCAATGCAACTATTTGGACGTCTAGCCGTCCTAGAACCCCATACTTTGTGATACTATGGGCATTATTGTTGTTTGCCAATGGGTATTTTGATGCTTCTTTCCCATTCGGGATATGGTATATTTGGATTCTCACCCATGTTCACCCATTTTCATCCATTTTTTGCTCGTTTCCACCACATCCACTCCTTACTAGGTTGATTTCTCCCCACCATGGGGACCCCAAGAAAGCAGGGGTAATGTAGCCATATTGATTTCTCCCCACCATGGGGACCCCGAGAAGGTAGCGGTGATGTAGCGAATACTAAGTTTGCGCTTCGTTCTTGTGACGTGAGGCAGAAACGCCGTCCAAACCGCTTGCGGCTTGGGGACTCATTACCATAGCGAAATCTATGGGAAAGGTAAAGGCAGAGTACCGTTTGTTAAGTACAATACAAATGACATTTGGAGTTGTTGAATTCACAGCTATTGTCTAATTATGCAACGTGCTTTGTAGGCAAGGTGCGCAGTCCATCATGGTCTATTTGGGGGGCCTTCTCCATCAGATGGTAAATCTCGGGCTGAAGTCGGGATAGTTGATAGAAAGGTAGCGCGCCGGGCGCGCGCCGGGCAAACATTCCCCCCCCACTGCACTTTGTTTTGGTGTGATTTTCAGCCATGATTAATGTCGTTACCCCTGGCTTTCTCCCCACCATGGGGACCCCAAGGAAGCAGGGGTAATGTAGCCATATTGATTTCTCCCCACCATGGGGACCCCGAGAAGGCAGGGGTGATGTAGCCACTGCACCCAACTTTGGGCCCCTGAGAAGGCAGGGGTGATGTAGCCAATGCTGAGTTTGCGCTTCGTTGTTGTGGCGTGAGACGCCGTCCAAACCGCTTGCGGCTTGGGGACTCATTACCATAGCGAAATCTATGGGAAAGGTAAAGGCAAAGTACCGTTTGTTGGGTACAATACAAATGACATTTGGCGTTGTTTAATTCACAGCTATTGCCTAATTATGCAACACGCTTTGTAGGGAAGGTGTGCAGTCAGTCCATCATGGTCTATTTGGGGGGCCTTCTCCATCAGAGGGTAAATCTCGGGCTGAAGTCGGGATAGTTGATAGAAAGGTAGCGCACCGGGCAAACATTCCCCTGTATGTCGGTACCTACCCAAACCCTCGTTATGGCCCTTTTCCGGAGGTTTGTTGTTCCATGATAGGGGTTGTTAAGCTTCTTATGCATTCGGGATATGGCATGTTTGAATTATTATCCATTTTCACCTATTTTCACTTGTTTGTACACATTGTCACCCACTTGCCATTTGGGTAGAATTGAGAAGAATTGACGCAACAGTCAGCAACCTTCATCAGGATTCCCAAAAATTGAGTGAAGACGTGAGATGGACACAAGAGTTGGTGTGTCACCCACCTCCTACACCAATCACGCTCCTACATTCACCCTGCACCACGTACTGTGACAATATGGATAGTATGGCGGAGGGCTCGTGAGGGTTGGGTGAGGGTTGGGGGTTAAGGACTGCCATGCTTCGGCGTGGCCCCTTGAGTTGGGGTTAAGGACTCCCATCTGGTCCTTTGCAAATGCACGGACAATTCTTTGATTATGAAGTAGGTAATCACAATGGTGCTTACAAGGGCCGCTTACACAGTGCTGTACTTATTTTTGGTGGAAGAGGGACAAGCTCAGGGACAAGACGGACAAGTTGACGGAAGCCCAACAAGAGTATAACACTAAACAGAGGGGGCAGGAGGGGGGGGTTCACTGCAACATGCACGCAGTGCCCACGGTGTGCCCACACAGTGCGCATGCAGTGCAAAAATTTGGCCATTGTTTGCCCATGAGACCACAATGGTCGACATCCTTTGAAACTGCTCCGGCAAACTGCTCGGTACCCGAGCAGCCTCAAGCCTCCACATGCATTGTCTTGCACATCTGACACACAGTATCTGGCATTGAAATGTTCTTTTGGACAAAGTGTTCTGTGTGCAAGCGGAGGCTGTGTGTGTGTGAGGGGGGCATATCAAGCAGGGCAGTCTACATGTCAGGTCTGCGGCGCTCTTATGCAAGTGGGATGGAAGAAGGGTTAAGGGAATGGCTGGACCATGGGGTCAGACCCGGCAGATGTTGTGTCATTTGCCGCCCCCGGGGCAGCCACTCCTCGCAGTCCTGCGTTCCGGCGCAGCCTTCGTCTCTGGCATCGCAGAAGGGGCAGCTTGGATCCTGCCGGAGCCCCTGCCTGTGCGCCCTTTTTCCTGCGCGCTGTCTGGAGTGTGTGGTACCCCCTCCGGCGCATGGAATGGCCTGATGCGTTCAGGGAACGCACGTCGCCAGGTTGTGTGTCAACAACGGCGTTTCCCAAGCAAAACCTCAAGTGTTGGGTATTCCAACCTCCGGTACCTTTGCTGCCTTGGGGCTTATGCACCCGAGGGATGCAGAGGGGTTTGCTGGTGGTGCACGCAGGAGTCTCTGATGCTGTTGATGGACCGCTCCGTCCGTAGTCCATGAAGCCCCGCGGGTTTCATCATGCGGACGCTTGTGCCCCACCATCTGCAACAGGATCTGGTCACGCACACACGCTGAGCGTTGTGTCAGAAGGCCTGCCCCCCCCCCCCCCACGCCGGGGGACTGACTGGGGCAGCAGGCGCACGCGGTGCGTCGCCTCGCAGAAAAGGTCGTTTCCCAGCAACAGCTCTGTCCTGAAGGCCCTGTTGAGCCTTCTGCGCTATTTGGGGAGAGGGGTCGCGAGTGCGGCCAACTGTTGTCAGTGATGAGCAGGGCAACGGACGTCGATGTGGAATCCTTGTCCTGTGGCATGCAACAAGGAGGGATGGATGTATGCACGCCTGTAGTAGCCAGTTTCGAACGCGGTACGAGTGTTCGCAAAGCCAAGGGACCTAACCACTGAGCTACCCTTTTAAATCGCCGAGTTGGGCGGCGCTCCTTCAGGTTTGGACGCTCAAGACCTCCTCCGTGTCATTCAGTGTGACAGGCTGGGAGTCGAACCCATGGCGAGATGTCTACGATTTTACAATCAATTGTTGTCAGCCAACCGCAAAACTAGAGTTATGCAAATGACTTTAGTTTTGCCTCAGCAGTGACAGACACAGGTCATACTGACAGTGGGTGAAGGGACAGAACACCCTGGGTGATGAGGGTCCAGTACCATGCCACACCTTGCTGTGTGCCTGTCCTCAGTTGATGTTTTGTAGTGAGCTGCCAGACAGCTTCCATTGGCCTGCACGCTGCCATTCACTGTCTAGCGCCAAAAAAATAGGCACCGGATGCCTAGGCGCAGAGCCATGAACTTTGGCTCTATCATGCTCTTCTTGAGCCGGAACAAAAACCAACTGCTGGCGGTTACCGCCCATTTGTCAGTTAAGGGGAATGCCATGCATGCAGTGCGAAGTTTTGGATGTCGGCAAATACTCGCACCCTAGCTACCTTTTGATGGTAAAACATTGATCCTGTGCTCTTGGTTTCCTATAAGAGCCAGGGGGGGGGGGGGGTCATGCAGGCGTAGTGTCCGTCGAGCCATCATCATGGCCACTTATTAAGAGGTGTTCGCATGGAGGGGCAAGGCGCTCAGCCCATGGGCTAAGCTCCGAAATATGATATCGTTCCACCACTGCCCACTGGTGTTCTCAATCTTGGCCTTCTTGTTTTGCCATTTCGAATGTGATATCGGGAATTCTTGCCCTACTCAGTGTCAGTACAGCATCCAATCGGCCTGAAAATGGTCAAGTAACCAGAACCTGCGAAATCATTTCAGTCAAGAGCGACCTTTTGTGTGGAATCCATCATGAGGCACAACTGAATTGCCGAGATCGACAAATGTGTGCATGACTGAGCTCCTCAGGGATGACGCACCTTTGTGGGAATAAGAGCCCTCTCTCTCTTCCAAGCCAAGTCAAGCCAAATGGCTTCATATGCACTTCTCGGGAGAAGATGAGACGCTGTCATTTCATCATGCTCCCAAACAAGCTGAAAGTGTTCGTTTGTCTGTACCACTATGTTTGATAACTGCTGTTGTCCGATATCAGGCAGTCCCAGGGCTGCGTAGATCGGAGGGGGTGGCTTGTACCAGCCTTGTTTCTAACTGTAAATGGTGAGACAGTCAAAAGTGTACGCCAATGGTTTGATTGTGGCTCACTTGTTTTGCAGAGGGGGTGAATCATTGCGTATGGTGGTGGTATGTATTGGGCTGCCCGACCACAAACTGCTGGGTGGCCAGCACACCAACCACACAAAGCCCGGCATCAACAGCACTGAGCGGCCACAGGCTGTGTCCCCGCCTTTGACTGCAACACCGGTATTCAATGGGGTCAATAAAGTGCCCATTTTCTTCCAGAAGCAAAGCATGATTGGCACTTCCTGTGCTTCGGGATTTCTTGTGTTTGTTGCTGCCTGACACCGTTGCTGGGACAATGGCATGCAGGAAGTGATGTCCGTCAGCGTGTTGCAGAGCCACAGTGCATCCGTCAAACCCATCATTCGGTCCTCACTACGGCTGTACTGCGCTTCAGATATCCTCGTTATTACTTGCTGGAGCACATGTCGTACACATGCGCCACTCATGAGGCAGTCTGCTTACGGTGATACATGGTCCTTGCCATCGACTGTGCAAGCCGTAAAGACTCCATATAGATAAGGCAGCTAGTCCCTAGCTGCAGTCCTGGGACTCTTTTCATGCGGTAGTGAAACGGGGCCTTTTCCTAGTAAAAAGGTCCAAAAGGTGCGTATGGTGCAGTTAGTCCCCCTTGCATGGACAGTCTGAGGGAAAGCAGGTTCATGGTGTGCCAGGAACACAACCGCCACCACTGGCACCAAAAGTCACATCCCATTCTGCCAAGCCATTTTGGAGTTGCAACAGTAAATCAGGAAGTTCCGAAATTCCGGCGGCATTGCTGACTGCACCAAAGTAGTGAGGTCCATATTGTTATTTGTGTACGCACACATGCGAGCGCGTGTGTGCTGCCTCTTTGGCAACCCTACTGCGTAACCCACAGGTCCTAGGTTTATTTGGTTCGTCCATTCCTCCAGGGGGCGTTGCCCGGCGTTGCTTCATTTTTCATTCGCTGTATACTTTGTGTTCTATAAGCTGAAAGGGGGTGGGGCTGATGCTCAGCCCCCTGTCCCCCTGCTGCCTTTCACCCCTTGTCATTCCCCTGGAGGGGGGGGGGGTTTTGCAGGGACCATCATATTTTTTGATATACTATGTGTTGTCCGATTGTGTACAAGGGATGTCCGCGGGCCGATGCCCATGCCTCCCTTAGCCCAAGAACTGCTTGTCCAAACAACTGTTGTTTTTCGCAAGTTTTTGGAACCAAGAATTGGCAGTTCTTTGTTTTCGTTCCGGTGCATAGCCATTGATGTTGTTTTGTATGATTTGCAGGTGATTTGGGTGGCGCGTTGTATTTGACCAGGGAAATGATGGATGATTCATGCGTTCCGGCCCCACAGGTTGCCCCATGGCTTGGCATGTCCACACATCACAGGGCGTTGTTTTCGAACCTGGCCCTTGTACCGTTGGTTGGACATGGGGGTGGGGGATGGGATCGACTCCAATGTGTGCTGCATCAGATCTCTCCAATGGCACTGTTGTGTGTGTGTGTGTGTGTGTGTGTGCACCAACTGCGTTGCGATCCCGCTAACCCTGCTTTCACCTGTTACACCGCCTGCAGAGAGCCAGCAAGAGGCATTTCTGGCAGAGCATTTGTCTCAGGGGGAACGTTAGTACGCCAGGCGCGCACCGTGCATCTTTTTAAGCCGAAATGCCCCCGACCAACACTATACTAAGCAACCAAGAGCTATGCATCTTGATTTGTGCTCTGGATATCCGAGGAGGCAGGGATATGTAGCCACGTGGATTCCTCTCCGCTTTGTGGAAATCATGACAGCGCTGGTTACGTCACCACTTTTGTTTGCGTCTGCTCATCCTTCTGGTGCTATTGAGGTCAACTGGCCCATGTTATTACACTCCACGTGGGAGACACTGAGGAAGCAGAGGTTTTGTAGCCCAATTCAGTTTCAGTTTTGGCTTCAGGTCTGGCACCCCCACTACGGATCATGGGAACACATCCCCCCTCATGTCTGGACTATTGTTGATGCAAGCAACTCAACTGCCACGCAGGATGACAGAGTGGATGAGGTTGACGTTTGTGCATTGTGCTCCCAGAAGCACACCACCACAGTTTGTGGCGAATGTAACGGCGCGCTAGTTTTGTACCAAGTATCCCGACTTTACGCTACCCTAGAGAAGCCCCCCAAGCAGACCAGAATCAACCCCAACCCTTCCTACGGAGCACACAAAATGAAACCAAAGCTGTGAACCCCACTTCCTCAACACATGTGACATGTACAGATGTTTTGTGCCAAATAGACAGTGCTGTGCCCACAAATGTGTGGGTCAGCACAAAAACTTTCATCGGGCACGCACCGAGCAAACACTCCCCCTCAAGGCAGGCTGTGCTGGCCTCAACCCGGTATGACCCAAAGTCAGTGCAGGCAAGACCTTCACCTGTGCACCACACGATGGTGTACAGTATGATTTCGCCCCGGGGTGATGACGACATTGCAGGCAGCCATGGCCCAGCAACAAAGGAACCAACCTGATGCTGCAGAGCGGCAGCTTCTTGCTCTGTCGGCATTAAGGGTGGCTTCTCTCATGCAATCGTGATTGGGAGAGCACGAGAGTGGCTGAAAGCCCAATGGCCCAAGGGTTCCTGAATATGCTCTGCTTCATGTGTGTGCCCTTCCTAAACAAACACACTTACCCGCCCCCTCCCCCTGCGCAACCTACATTGGAACTGCTGAGGCGATGAAGGCCGTGGAAGGCAGGCGCGGCTGAAGCTAAATGGCAAGTCCACACCTGACCTTTTTGACGCCCCCTGCGCAAGCACTGCCGTGTCCAAGCACGAGAGCCCGTCTGACCGTTGAATTTTTGATCGCGCTCCATTGGGGCAACCTTAATTTGTGATTGCTCCCCATTGGGGCCACCGGGATTTGGGATTGCCCCCATTGGGGCCACCAGAATTTATGATCGCCTGCCATTGGGGTGACCTGAACCTGTGATTGCCCCCCATTGGGGCGACCCGAATTCTTGATGTTTTCCTGACCGCTCCTTTTGCTGCTAGCCAGCAACACGGAGATCAGAAGTATATTTCTTTCCATGTTACCTGACATGGAGAACTTTGCTTTCAGGTCACAATCTGAGTGCACATGACACATTTACACTGTGTCCCCAAGCTTGATTGTTACCTCTGTCCCTCACACAGGCGCACCGCATGAAACACAACAACGACAACACCCATGCAATGGTTCCGGACTGGTACAAAAATTTTGCATCAAATGTTGTGTACACGTGTATCTTGGAAAACTGAAGTTTAGCAACAAATAAATGGACCATGGCAGTACAGAGTTGGGACATTGTGTATGTCAAGAGTGCGGGGGTCAAGGGGGTGTACAACCCCCCACCGATTTTGCATGGGCTGGGTCACCATGGTCAGATGTAGTAGGTTGGACCGGTGCTGCAACCTGCTCAACAACACACGCATGCACGAGCGGCGGCGGCTTTGTTACTTTTTCGTTGTGGTGGCCTTCGCCAAAACAAAGAAAAGGACCGCTTTGTGGTGCAGGACTAGCTTTTTGGTGCAGGAGTAACGCCCTGCCACGGTCCAAGGAGTCGCTCGATGAACATTACACGTGCATGCCGTTGGCGATGTTGTTGCCCCTCAACAGCCTGCTGCCACCAGCCCTCGTTCTCCTACTGCCGCACACCACCACCACCCCGGTTGCACCGCCGGAGGCGCCACCACAGCCGTACTGCTGCACGTGTACCTGGCCAGTCACAACCGATGGCGTTGTTTGCACGCGGTCCCGGTCATGGTGTGGAGTGGGGCCGTGCAGGCACCGGCCCGCCAAGGGGGGGGGGTCTGAAAAGTAAAACGTGGGTTGGGTTTTTCAAAAACCCCCCTTTTTTTGGACCCCCTGAGTAATTGGGAAATGGGGGGGGTTTCGGTTTTACCTATTGTTTGCTTTGTGGCCCCCACTGCCTTGAGGTAGAGTTGCCCCAATAGGTGGAACACATTGAATGCTTGTTGAGTCTGTAGTAAAACGTAGTAAAACTTTTTTCTTCAAAAAGATTTTTCCACTAGGTAAATTTACCTAGTAAAAAAGAAGAAAAAATTTCCCCTTTCCTAGGACGCCAACTACCCCTCTCCCCCCTCCCCCCTAGCGCTTGGGGGTACGACCGTGAGATGGGCCGCTACCACTGGCATGTGCTGGGGTTCTACAACAAAATGGGCACACCAGTGGCTACTTGGCTGAGGACCTTAATGGAGTCTCTCAACCATGCTCCAATAATGGCAGCACCTCCACGGGGGGCGTTCAGACTTAAATCTTGACATCAACCCCCCCCCCCCGGCTTGTGCAAACCCCCCCTTCCTTAAACTTCTGGGCCCTGTTGAGTGGGGGTAGGGGTACAGGGTCCTTGGGGGGGTTGGGGAGTCCAATGGGGGGATCCCGGGTACGCCGACATATATACCTCAAAATGATCCGCTCGTTGCACTCATCATTTTGAACACGAATATGTGGAGTTTTTGAAAAAAAATTTCTCCTCGGGCCCCAATAGCCACATTTGGCTAGGGGGCTGGGGGGAGGTCAGGGTTGATAACTTTTTCTTGTTATGCATGCATATTTGAATTCTCCATAAAATTCTGAGCATTTTGAGCATACACATAGAGGGTGAAGTCAATTTTTAACCCCCCCCCCCACCCGTATGCCAAAAAAAGGATTTCTAGTGGCAGGTTTGGGCCAAATGTGGTCCAGACCTACTCAACACTTTGGACCTCCCGGGGGGGGGGGGGGGTTGAAGATCCGAGTCTGAACGCCCCCCATGAACACCTCCCAAATTCAGTGGAAATCCGGTGTGGAGCAAGAAAGTGTGGTGGGAGGTTCATTTGATCTAGTGCATTCAATGGAGTACCAAACCAGGGATCCCTTGGTGATGTCTAGTAGCACTAGGTAAGCTCCATCACGCCCATGGACTGTGTTTTGCATGTTAGGTACGCCCCATCACGCTCTTGCTCCGTTGACAGGTTATGGCTACACCCTGCGTTATGCATGTGCTTTGTCCGTTTTTGCCAGCTTTGTTGTCAGGTACACGCAAGCCGATTAAAAGTGGGGTTAGGGCCGGGGGCCAAATCCAATTTACGCTGTAAATTACGTAAATTTTTGTAAATTGCGCAAAAAGTGGCGTGAATTTCTGTAAATTTTTGTAAATTCGGTGTAAATTCGGGAACCCATGTCTTTTGCATGCTACTAGATGTTGGGAAATATCATAAACACCCCCCCACATTGCCCACATGTGATGTATATTTTTGTTTTTACCATGTTTGTACCATGTTGCTGTTGCCTACTTGGTACATTGCAGCATGAACTACTACTGAGCGCCAGATTTCGCAAGACGAGGCGCTATACAAATGTCGTTTGTTGCGAGGTGCTTTCAGCGCGGATTAGCAAGACGGGGCGCTATACAAATGGTTTGTTGCTACCTGAAGATCTTGCATTCGGAGCAAAACCCCGGCCCGAGTGTAGCGCCAATTTCTTTCTGGGGCGAACACATTCGTTCAAACTTTCTTTCTCCTTCCCACGCTTTGTTGCGTGGCCCCTCGAGTTGGGGTTAGGGACTCAAAATCCACGCTTTGCTGTGTGGCCCCTCGAGTTGGGGTTAGGGACTCACAATCCACGCTTTGTTGCGTGGCCCCTCGAGTTGGGGTTAGGGACTCACAATCCACGCTTTGTTGCGTGGCCCCTCGAGTTGGGGTTAGGGACTCACAATCCACGCTTCGGTGTGGCCCCCCCAGTTGGGGTTAGGGACTCTCAATCCACGCTTTGTTGCGTGGCCCCTCGAGTTGGGGTTAGGGACTCACAATCCACGCTTTGTTGCATGGCCCCTCGAGTTGGGGTCAGGGACTCTCAATCCACGCTTTGTTGCGTGGCCCCTCGAGTTGGGGTTAGGGACTCACAATCCACGCTTCGGTGTGGCAAGCTTAGGGCCGACAGGGTAATGGGGTTATGGGTGTATGGGGTCCAGTCCACGCTTTTGGGAATTCCTCATAGCCACTAGGTTGAATCAAGTATGGGGTTACGTTCAATGTTCTCTGCCGCCTTAGCTTTCTCATGTAATGTGGGCGCGGAAGCAAGACCCGGCTGCAGAGTGGCAAGAGTTTGCTACCCCTGCTGCTGCTCTCCGCCATGTAGGCACTACAGATGGGACTGGCAATGTGACTATGCGGCAGGCGGACGAGCGGAGCATCCCCCCAACAGGTATTTTCTGCTGCCCTGCCACCCTGCCTGCCTGCAAGTGCCTCACTTCCCCCCTGCCAGGTTAATGTTTCCTCTTGTTTGCCCTGTTTGCAGGCCATCCAGAGGATCGTCTTGACCCTGCACAGGGTCTGGAAGCGTGGATCGAGGAGGATCCGGAGGCCCTCGAGTCATGGCTGCGGGGCATCAAACAGTGATGCCATGCAGCTAGCAACATAGGATTTCTGTGGCGTTGTGTTGTGTCGTTCTCACTTGTCTTGTTCTGACCTGTTTCCTGTACTGCCTGCTTTTTACCTCCTGACTGTAACCTTTCCATGTATCCTCTGACCCTCCCACCCACATCGCGAAACTAATGTACGTACCCCACCCCAACCACCCTCCCCCCCTCTCCCTTGATGAATGTGCCGCTCTTTTTGCAGTTTGCTGTGCAGTTTTTTGCAGTATTTTTCTGTCCTTGTGACAGCACAATTTTTGGACCACAACCTGGGTCCATGGTACATTTTCCCAGCCCACGATACCCCCTCCACCCCCGGCAGTGCTTGGGCAAACCCACCTAAAAAAAAAACCCAGCCTGCCGGTCTATATAAGTATGTACACACAAACAATTTTTTAATCCAAACACGAAACCAATCATACAAACGGTGGGAAAACGCCACTTGGGGTCACAATGCCCAAGCAACCAATGTTCAAAACACCATATTACAGTGTTTTGAGTTTTTGTAATTGGTTGAGCTGTTGAGTGACACCGTCCGTTTTTTAAATTTACACTATTTTTACAGAAGTTTACGCCACTTTTGGGAAAATTTACAACAATTTACACCATGTGGGGGCCGGGGGCCAAAACCACTGTAAACCCCCGTAAATAATCGGCTTGGGTACACGGAGGTTCTCATGAGTTGTATTGCAGGTCCTATTGTGTTCATATCAAGTTGTATCTTAGCGACTAGATGTAGCATAGCAGTTTGATTGCTTGATGACACTTGGGACATTGGCTGGGATTGCCTGGGCGGGGGCATCCAGTATCTGTTACCGACCATGATTGAGCCTTGGGGGTGTTGTGCACCTTAAATGCTCAATGGCAGTCTTGTGTTCTGGCACATACTTTTATTGTTATTTGTTGTTATTAGTCTTGCCGCATATTATTATTGTCATGCGGACAGAGTGGGTTGAGACACGACTAGGCATTGGCTCCCAATACAACGGGCATCTTTTTCGGCCAAAGCCTCACCGGCCAACACTATACCAAGCGCTATCCAAGACGTGCCCACCCTAGGGACCCCGAGAAGGTGTCGGTCATGTAGCCATTTTGATTCCTCTCTAGTTTGGAGACGTCAAGAAGGCATGGAGAAGGACACACGCAAGGAAGGCAAGTGCATGCACGGGTGGGTATCCATAGGTCCTAGCACTGTGAGGGCACGCTATGACCAAGAGTATAAGACATATCAGTGTGCACAAGATGATAGAGTATAGTTAGCACATGTGTTTGCCTATCATATGTTTCCCTATTAATGTATCATGTTAGCAGTGTTCCTGGTCTTTGTCTTCAGTTTGAAGGCATGGCCGTGGCCGGGCGGCATACTTTGTAGTTTTGGCGGGAGAAAGCAGTGTCCCCTCTCTTTGCGAGGGGTAGGCCTGCTTTAAAGATACTATATGAACCGGGTGGAGCACCCGCGGTGTAGCATAGCACCCGTGAACTCACCTTCGCAGCTTCCGGACTATGTTTACTAAGAAAAAAAAACAATAGTTATTGGAAGCAGGCCCGTCACACACCTTATGGACCATGGACCATGGGAACACATCCCTCCTCATGCTTGAGAGGTTACCAATGCAAGCAACACATAGGGCGTTTTCGCACAGCATGCGCAAGTCGCCAATTATTATGTTGTTTATCCTGGGAACACGCCTGAAAACCACCGACCTATAGAAGCATGCATGATCAAGTCAAAACAGCATGGGTTGCAGAGTTCAGGACCCTGGGACCGGTGGCAAGCATTTGACTTGAAAAAAGAATCCCTGTTGTATTAGCAAGGGCTGTAGGGTGCAGAATTCAGGACCCTGGGATCCGTGGCTACCGGTGGGAAAAACAGCGGAATTTTCGCACAAGAAAATCGAGGAGGTGATGTTCAGGTTTGCACACTGTGCTGCTAGAAGCACACCACCAGACTTTGTGGTGAATATTTTGTTCTTGGACCCTTCCGGCGCGTATGGGGGAACGTTAGCGCGCCGGGCGCGCGCCGGGCATCTTTTGTGACCCGTGCCCTACCGGTGGACTGTTGCCGTTGATATGTTGGGCCCCATTATATGGATTTGCCCCTTGGCCCCCGGGACATCAGCAGATGTTTTGATTTTGGATGGGTATGGACCTTCTCGTACCCGAGGTGATTTCTTTGATTTCGAAGTTGGGGGCCATGATGGTGCTTATAAGGGCCGGATTCATGTCATTGTGCCATTCATTGGAAGAAAGAATGGCACTTTGACATCCCGCCAACAATGTTACAATGGCGTGCACGGGTGGTATAGGGCACGCATTGAGCAGCTGTTTGCTCGGTTGTGGCACGCAAGATGAGGCAGAGGATGAGGCAGAAGTGTGTGTGTTGTGTTGCCAGATCGCTCCACCGTCGCAGTTGGTGATGAGTGTAAGGAGCACTATTGTACTGAATGTATTGACACCCACACTTGTGGGACCAATGTTATGATGCAGCTCTACTGTTCGCGATACCTCAATAACGCCTATCGCTTCTACTGGAGATCGATACGGTTGTGCTATCCTAACCCCCCATTCTCCCAACTTGCTAAGGTGTTGACCAAGATCGCCCTTAAAGGAGCGAGAGTGGTACTGTGTACCCCAGTTTGCAACTTTCTTGAGCTGGGGCAGTTTGGGTCACCTAATTCTAAGGGCGTTTCTAGGGGGTGTGCTTGGGAGCTCTTCGGGGGGAACATAGTCTAAAAGTAGCGCGCCGGGCGCGCGCTGGGCAAACATTCCCCTTATGTACTTCCCTGCCGTGCATGCCTGCCTTCAATAACTATTGTGCAAAATGCATCAAAATACGGACTGGCTGATGCAAGTCATTTGGACCGCAACACCACATGTCTCTAAGCAAAGCGGCTACGAAACATTGCATTCTCGGGGTCCCCAATAGCGGTTGATAGCTCGATGGTTGGGTGTACAAGTACTGGTTTACACAGATGATTTGGCGATGATTACCCTTGGCAGGGGCAAGGAAGGGGGCAGGCACACCCTAGAAGAGCCCCGTGATCTCCAGGGTTGTTGGGGTTTGCAGTCAACAACAAGAAACCGGCGGTTTTCTGCTGGGCTTATGGTATGCCAAGGACACTGTTGCTACAGGAGGGGAAAGCTGAGTTGTGGCAGTACGATCTACTCCCATTGGATGGATGGGAACACACAAAGCTGATCAACACATGCCTCATACTGAGGTGGGTTTATCGACGCATGTTAGTCCTGGACGGCTGGACCGTACAGGACATTGACCGCATGACCATGCAGTGTGTCAAGACGAAAGGGATGGGGCCAAGAAGAAGCAAGTTGAAGGTGGTGACTTATCGTGCCCACAATGGCATGGTGCTACACCAGACCTTCTCCAAGTGGCGCCAAAGTTGGTTACCACTCGAGAAGAGATGTCGAGAAAAGGAACACAACGAGATCTGGCCACCATTAACATCTATATCGAAGTCGTTGCCCACCTCCACAATACGTGGACCAGACCTGTATCACTCTGAGGACAGTGATGAGGGGCTGGTACATGAAACAAAGTGGGTGTCTTTGGGTGTAGGGTGAAGATACATTACCCCTTAAGTGTACCATAGAGATGTGATACCCCCCCCCCCAACGGCCGCAGTGTCTCTGAGTATACACCATTGCCTGAAGCTGTCCAAGCAGCCCAACCACTGGTGAGATCAAGCAACAGCTCTCACATGTGCGCGTTTCACTGTTTGCACTGTTTGCATGCACTGTCTTGCTGTGTGCCACGTGTTACTTGTTTTTCCATCAGGGGTGCAAGGAACCGTAATTTTTGCCATGTTCTCTTCGGGGTGTAAGGAAACTGCTGCACAGTCGATTACATAGCAAGGGCGAGGGGGATTACTGGACTGGCTCTGGAAGTAAAGCCGAAGGGCCCAAACACTGCCCCAAACTCTGCCCAGAGATTGTGTGTCCACGCCCGAGGTTTGTAGCTGTTCAAGCCTCAACCCCTCTGCTGGCGTGTCACAGGGAGTTCGGCACAAGGATTCCCCATTGAATTGGAAGATTGGAAATGGGTGTCCGTCGTCTGCCTCGGCTTTCACCGCAAATGTATCTTCACAGATGCTTCTCCGTGCTGCTCTGCTGCTCACCCTCTTCTGTTGGGCATCGCCCAAACTGGCGACGGGGGCCCACGGCCTAGAATGGCTGAAGCAGAACCATTGGTTGATGCCTTCCGTCACAAAACCCGCTTCGACGCCAAGAACAAGACACTGCAGCTCCTCCGGATGCTCGGAGCACATTGGAACTCCCAACGGTGCGTTCTCAGTCCTGTTCCCCTTCCTCCAGGACCAAGTATTCTGTGACATTGGGTGCCGCAAGGGGGAGCTGATGCAGTTTGTCCAGCCGCATGCAAAGGAGGTGTACGGCCTGGAAATCAACCGAGAGTATGTGTTAGGGGGGCAGAGGCGAGGGCTCCCCGTCTTCTTCGGGGACTTCATGAGGGACCCCCTGCCCTCCGAGTGCCAGGTCGTGTACTTCTGGATCGACCCCTCCTTCGACGAGCGGTTCGTGAGCCGCGCCAAGGCCTGGTTCGCCAACCAGACCCGCCAGGACAACGTCGTGCTGCTGCTCCCGGCCGAGCCGGTGGAGCCCTTCGAGCTCCGGTCCATCGAGGCGGTCCAGAGGCGCCACGGGGGGGTCATCCTGAAGATCCCTTTCCATGAGGGGCCGGGGTACCGGCACTTCGGCGTCCTGTGCATCCTCGTGATTGTGCTGCGGAAGCCCGACGCGCGCGCGGCGACCCCCACCGAGGCTTTTCACACCCTCCTGCCGTCGGATCCGCAGGCGCACAGGGCACTGCAGCAGTTTGGGTGGCTCTTCTACCCGCAGAAGCGGGCCACACGCGTGCGCGCCGACGCGGACAGGGAGCTGACCATGCCCTACCCTGCCACCCTCGCCCTGCGGGACCTGACCAAAGGGAAGGTTGTCTGCGATCTGAATCAAGGGACCGAAGAGCTTTGGCGCAGCATCATGGGCACTGCCCCGCAGCACAAGGCCACATTGAATACCACCCGCTGGGCTAAGACCGTGGGGCCGGGCTGTGGGGCTTACTACGTCCCGCATGACTGCAATGCGATGTGGCCCAGGCTGATCCGGAGAATTGTGCGGCACTGTCTGAAGGGCGGGTGCGTCGATGCTCCGCTAGTGATTGGGCGGGACGTGCTCCCGTGCCAAAGTCTCACGGAGGACCAGAACAAGCAGAGTATCCTGGGGCTGTTTGAGTTGGTGGAGGACCACGATGTGCCGCTGTACAAAGTGGTCTATGAGGAAGGCCCCGATGGAGGCCATGGACTATTTCTCTTGGCTATCTTCGGCCAAAGGACCATGGCCGTCTCTTAGGCATCAACTGCTTGCATGCTGTCAATAGAATTGGCGGCACGTCCTCTGCCGCCATTTCTGACTGGAGGTACACTGTATGTGGACTTGGGTGTTCCCAATTCCCCAACGCGGTGCACGCGCGGTGCAGTAGTTACCAGCAACCATCCAGAAGCCTCCTGCAGCGAAGTGGAGCGAAGTGGCCACCCCTGACCAACCGATGGCCTTGCCCAAGCACGCTAGTGCCGTCTGACCGTCCTTTTTCTGGTGGTCATGCGAGATGACACGCTTGGAAGCCGGTTGTAGTGGAGGGGGAAGGGGTTGGGTCATGCCTGGGCACCATATCAGCTGGAATAACTGAATTTGGTGAACACTGATGATTCGTTGTGTGAGCTCACGAGAGAGTACCGCTACATCACATCCAAATCCATGCAACAAATCAAGTGAATGCAGGAATGTGGTTGCACTGTTTGACCAAACAGCGCCTGTCAACTCAACACATTTCCACATGTGTGTTCCTGCAACCCGAATCCAATCGTTAACATGCAAGACAAACGGGGCAGGGGTGTGAGATCCTCACCGCTAACACTCCGGGCTTCTATGAACTTTCTATCATTACTGCACTTGATGGCCATGACATTTAGGAAATGTCAGATGCAGTACCCCTGAGCTGTAACACGCCAAAACACCAACACCCTGAGTGTTAAAACCCCACAGTGTGACGCAGTAAGTTTGCCTCACTTCACCTCTCCAAAGTAGTAATTGGCAGTCAGATTGGAATTTTTTCCCTGGAACTCACGCTGACACTCCAAAAAGAACAAAAAAAAATTCTGTATGTTTTTTCAGTTGTTATGCGAATACTCGCGAAACATTTTTCAACACTCCGTGACATTTACCCGGAGTGAAGACGTGGCCTGTGGCAGGGACCAGCTTAGCTACCCATTGACAACCCAGAACCCCCCCAGCCCTGCCCAAACTAGTCTACTGATGGACAGGCTGCGCGGCCAAACGGGGCCAGCGCTAAGCAAATGTATCCCAACGACAGGGCAAAGCTACTTGAGGTACAGCATGTACGCCACGACCCCCGACTCAGTCCATACTGGATGTGCATCTCCCGGTGACAGTGGCGCGTGATGCAAGGCAGTGCCAGGGAGGACAGGGACATAAGCAATGGTCAGCTCATGAACGTTGAGCAGACAAGGATTGAGCTGAGATTGCAGTGAAGGCTGTGTGAAGGCAGGCACGGCTGGTGCACAGTGGCGGGTCCACACCTGACCTTTTGAGGCCCCCCGTGGTGAAGAAGCACATCCCTGAGCTTGGTGCCTTTTCGGAGCAAAGGGGCAAGAGAAAGAGCCTCAGCACCCATGTCCCTGGGATCCCTGGCCACGATGTCTCGGATTATGACGGTAGTTCCTTGGAGGGAATCACACATTGCGAACATTGCTCAGCAAACTCTCGTGCATGGATTGAAGTCCGATTGCAGTGAACACTGTGTGAAGGCAGGCGTGGCTGGAGCACAGTGGTGGGCCGGGACCTGACCTTTTGAGGCAACAGGCCCGCATCCCCATGACGACGAATTACGAATTACAAATCTGCGTGGACCACTAATAGTCCGCATCGGAGCTGCAATCGGTCTCCAGTCCCCTCTGCCCTGAGGTAAAACATGCAGCAAGGAGCAATGTGCAATAATTCCACTGAAAGGGTGCCAAACAGAGTCCTACAGCTGCTTGTTCTTCACACATTTTGCCAAAATTCAACGAACTTCAGACGCATTGCTGTCTGAGGGATGAGATTTCAGGCTGGATAATTGATTCATCACGACCTGAAGAGCCACACAATGAACTAAAATCCGTATGAAGAAGTTGTGGATGACAGTTTTGAATTTTGTGAGGTATGCAAGAACGCTGGTGGTGTTTCAATGTGATTTGCGACCCCCCAGAAAAATTGAGTGTACATTCTTTCTGACCCTGGCACGGACAGTGAGATGCCATCTTTGAGCAGAATGGCAGGCCAGCAGGATTGCAGAGACAGTCAATTACCACATTGGTGGCTTGTTGAGACACCTACAAAGGGGTCACCATGGTCACAATTCCAACCAGTCATACGCGGCAAATCATTTTGAGCCACAAGCACATGGCATGCTCGTGAAGGAGCCTGACTTCTGCCCTCATGGGGACTTGAATTATCCGGCATGCACCAGGGAGCAAGCATATGGAATACCATGGGCGAATCGATTCAAGGTCATTGGGCACCCATTGCGTTCTGTTGGTTTCGAATGTGAATAGCCAATGTTCCATCTGCATACGAAGTCTCCAGCCAAAATCGTACTTCGATACCATGCCAAGCTTATAAGGATATACAATGGGGGGGAGGAGGGGTGGTCTGCGTGGGTAGATGACAAATCTGTGACCCACCAGATTTATCATTTATTTATCATTGATATATAAGTATGTGATATGAATATATAAATTGCTACACCCCTCTCCCCTTAAGCAAGCAATAACAACAAGCACGTCTCCTTTCTGTTTTGGCCATTACTCCATCCCACCGCTTCGGGCTCGACGCTACTCTAGCCATCTTTGGTATTGACACAGCACTGTAGCCGTGTACCGAAGGGGTACCATTGCCCACTGCCCCAATGCAGTGAGGTAGTGTACAGAAAGAGTTCCACTGCCCACTACCCCAATGCAGTGAGGCAGTGTACAAAAGGAGTTCCACTGCCCACTGCCCCAAGGTAGCAATGCAGTGTACAGAAGGAGTTCCAAAGATGACCTCTGACCGAGGGAGCGTGATGGGAAGAGTAGCAGTGGTCCCTAGGGCTGGGCTTCGAAGAGCTCGAGCGGCGATTCCATTTTGTGTCTGGGGCCTATCTGGACCCCAATGGGGTCACGACGTTGTCTCAGCTCCACCGACCTCCCAAATGCACCTCGATCCAGTGCAATTCAGTTTACCTCCGCTCTCCCTCCAATTTGCCTCCATTATACCTCAAGTGTACCTCAAGTCCACGCCTAGCGTCACCAAGGATGCATTGGAACGTGGGAGCACCCCCCCAACCCCCCAGCCCTGGAAGTACCAACCGGCATACTTGTCAATCCTTATGGCACCCCCTCCCCCTCATGGCCCCCAGCTGCTCTCCTCCTGGCCGCAACCGCAGACTTCCATGGCATTTCTGACCGACAGTAACCGCCCTTAGTGGCTTTGGCAACCTTCTCCAAGCACCTGTCTGTCCGCTCCTGGAACCCGCTCTGAGGCCCCTTCACTTCTAGTGTATCCCTAAGCCCCCCCTCCCTCTTGCACAAGCACAGCTGAACTCAACCCCCCCCCCCCTCTTGCAAGAACAACACCCTTGTCAGAACAGCATGAGGTGTTGCTTCTGCGATGTTGGGAAGCGGTCTTTGGCCCTTCCACTTTATGGTTGTCCGTAAAAACCAAAATTTTTCTGTGGTTTGGGGCGGGGATGGCATTTTGGGGATGCTGATGACTGTCCACTGCTTATGTGATTTCAGGGTGCACATAAACGACGCCTTGTCAGAACATCCATTTCATCATTTCCAGTGCTTTTACCGTTGGCCTCACAAAGGGGGGCTGGGGGTAATGGTTGCATCAACCCAAATACCCTCCACTGCAGATCCAGTACAGACAGGGCATCTTTCCCGGCAAAAACGAAATACACTTTGGTACCTGGTACCTGGTGGTTGTAAGATAGCAGACAGCCAGAGGCTAGGATACTGATGGCATTTGGAAGGGCCAGGGCGGTTTAGCAAACAGAAAACAGAAAGAAAGTGCATCCTAAAACACCTGCGCTCGGCCAAAGCACCCGGCTCATGGGCTGCTTGTCTACACTGCTATAAACCTGTTGCCTGCATTATAACACAGCATCTCAGACACTAGAAGTGCTTTGAAGAAGTTGCTGTTCAACTGTTTCAATCCACTACAGTGCTCTGGACCCCACTGTACCTGCGTGATCACTTGCAGGCACCACCACAGCAATACCCATTAGCACAAGTGCTAGGGCGGCCTCAAGGCATCCCACAACAACCAGCACGGTAATATGGTCTTTCATGGTCGTTTTGTGCATGCTATGCCCTTGTTTTGTGCTTTTGTGCTTGTTTTGTGCTGCGTCTTCTTTGAAATTCCCTCCGTGGGGCAAGGGAGCTGTCACTTTTGGCCATTTTGGCCATGTCCCCATGTCCCCACCGGGGTGTAAGGGAAGCGTCGCAGGCCAGCGGGTACATGGCAATGGGGGGGGGTTATATCCATTTGGAAGATGTGGCATACATTCAGATTAAACTTGTGGTGCTTCTGATACACCCAACTGCAAATTCATCTCACATCACATGGGATGATGATGTGCGGTTTTTTTTTGGTTTTTGTGTGCTCTGTTTTGGTGCTGGTGCTGAAATGGTTGTTGGAGCTGCATGCTCAGTTGTCATGTGAGGGGGATTGTGTGTGCAAGTTGGTAGTGATGTCTTGCGATGGTGTTATATTTTTTTTTACACTATTGAAACACTTTAATTTTTGACGTCGGTCAGCATCTTAGAACAAGCATGCAGGTATGTTAATCGGCTGTAGAGGAATCTCGTCAATGAGACATTGTAGCGCTGGGTTTGCAAGCAACATAGTCATTCGATTAGCGGATGGTACAGATATAAATGGCACCTGTATGCATTTGGCTCCATCCATATTGGCTTCAAAGGGGACAGCTACCAATTGATGGATAAATTTCCTCTACAGGCACCAACTGAGCAGTGGGAAACTCACTACGTTTTTTTATGCATTGGCGATTGGCCACCACATGTGCGCGGCACTCGTTTCAATCAGGTCACTCACTCATTGCGTTCCACAATTAATGGAACGGTAGGGCGGAAAGGCAACTAAACAACGCAGATCGGGAGGTCCAAGAGGCGTGTAAGACCTGGAGACAGCTGCAGGTGTGCGTGCGACGCGTTGGAAACTTCAACATTGGTCCTACTATTTCAAGGTAGAAAGGCACCAAAAATTTGTCTGCAAGGTACAAGGAACACAAAGCAGAAAAATCAAACCACGATTGAAAAGATTTCTTCAACAGTTGACCTTGAATTAAACTTACAAGATAAAATGGAGCAAATAAACCCGTTTAATTCAAGTGTAAAATGTGACCCATATTTTCTTAGATGCCAATGCCATTGTATGCATGTGTGAATATTAGAAGTTGAATTGTGTAAAGGGCTCAACAAACATGTTCACAAGTTGCTGTCGTTTTGGGAACCTCTAGCACATTGTGTTCAGTGTTCATTCTGTTCAGTGCAAAGTATTCTCTACCGTTTCTTGTTGCGTTCATTTGGTATAGGTTAGGTCAGTTCAACATCAAGCCATCGTCATGTTCTACCCGTTCCTGAAATCCATCGGACCAGCCAGACGACGGCCCCCTAGGTTGGGACCAGCCAGACTATGTCACATTGACCAACCATGACGATAACCCCCACCAATCAGGTTGAACGCTGTATTTGATC
Organism: Eutreptiella sp. 'Long Island Sound 2002'; assembly: GCA_964036045.1. NCBI lineage: Eukaryota > Euglenozoa > Euglenophyceae > Eutreptiales > Eutreptiaceae > Eutreptiella > Eutreptiella sp. 'Long Island Sound 2002'. Next base: position 188,313,771 of record OZ038378.1, read on the forward strand.
GCACAAAAAGGGGGGATGCCAGTTCAACATCAAGCTTCCATTAAGACAGAGAGTAGGTTGTAAAGGACAGTCTCATCAATGCACCTGATGCTCACTTGTGTATTTTGCTTCAACTAAGTGTCAAAAGACTTGCAAGCACTTGTTTTGCCTGTTGTTTCTTTCGCTGGTTTTCAACACACCAGCACATGTTGCACTATGCATTCCAAGAGTCACTGAAACTGTGAGCGCAATTCGAGGAAGATGGGAGCAAAAAAGCAGCGGATATTTTGTTTCAAAGTTGATTCATGAAACCAATATGAAGGCAATAGAGATACATACAACAGTGAGCAAGGAATAAGCGGCCAAAAAACTGTATGTTTGCAGCTTTTTATGCATTACCTTGAAAGCTCCATGGCGGTGCCGGTGTTTGGAGGTAGAGGTCATACATTATTGTTCAAGCAGTCGTGCCTTTTGCTAAGCTGTTGACCGCCATTGTGAGATGGTAAACTTTAGAGGATTGAGATGTCATACAAAAGCTAGAGAAAGGGCAAGCAAACGAGGTGCAGATGTTGTGAGTGTTAGGCAAGGGCAAATGCGAGGCACAAGGCCAACCAAATATCCCTTTGTTTGCTTTTCGGTGACGTGCTTTGCCGTGTGTGCATGGCCTCTACACACATGCTTGATCTCACACAAGCACATCACTTGTTTTTTGAACCACAAGCCGTGAACCATGGTAATCCATGGTGGATGGATAATCATGTCCCAAATGAGGGTATTCATATTTTCACTGTTTTGCACCTCCTTCTCAAGGCACTATGCTCATGAACAATGATGAGCAGATTAGCAAAGCAAGCAATTACGGAAGGAACTCATCAAGGCACTATGTGTGACAAGAATGAATGAATGTATCATTGGCGATGAGTTGCAAAACATTTTTAGATTCTCCTTTTTGCCAGCATTAGGCAACAAAGCACCCCTGAATTTGGCAGCATGGGCTATCTAGCCTAAGCAAATAACTTTCCTGCAAGTCAACCAAATGCAAACCACCCCCAACAAATTGCCCTGGGCCCCAGTAAATTGCCCTGGGCTCCAGGAAATTGCCCTGGGCCCCAATTAATTGCTCTGGACCCCACTCAATTGCCCTGCGCCCCAGTAAATTGCCCCGGGCCCCAGTAAATTGCCCTGGGCCCCAGTAAATTGCCCTGGGCTCCAGTAAATTGCCCCGGGCCCCAGTCAATTGCCCCGGGCCCCAGTAAATTGCCCCAGGCCACAATAAATTGCCCTGGGCCAACCAGGGGGGTCGGCTCCCCAGTAGCCTCAAGGGAGTCGCCTCTGGGAGCCAAAATAGGGGATTTGGCTCCCCAGGAGCCGTAGGGGACTGGCTCCTGGGGAGCCGGAGCTGGGGAGGCTCCTGCCAGGGGAAACAATCTACCACCACCCAACTTTGCAGCAAGCACTCAAAGATTGCCTTCAGACTGCTCTTCACAAGAAGAAAAGTACACAGAGTTAAATCTGAACAAATGACCACCATGGAGCCAGCAAAGGTTGACGCTTGAGTGAAAAGCACCTCCATGGCAAGACCCACTCATCGCAGGGCTTTCTTGATGAATTGCCCATTCGTGATCCAACTGTTCCATTGGTGTTTTCCACTGGTGGACTTTATGTTGGTTTTGCAATCTTCAAGAGTCCGAACCCTTGGGTGCGAGTAGCAGCACTACAGTACCAACGCAAAGCGACCAATCACTCCATGACATTGATGTCCCACTCCATTGGGCTAATGTAGAATCAATGCACCTGAAATTAGAAGTTCACAAACACGCAATTGATTAACTAACTGTACCTAACAAGAAATCACTAGCTAAGCAAAACATTACTTCATCAGAGCTTCCAAACCAAGCTGCATTTTGAGAATCCCAATTCAAAGCCCTTTAAGCTCTGCAACTTGTGGCACCATGTCTGTCCCTTTTGCCACAAATCCCCAATTGACTCATCGCCTAGCTCATCCCCAATCCCTAATCTTCTTCATAAATTTACTGGCCCATTGCCTCATCTTTACTATCCTATTTCAATTTAGTCCAAAAGCAACGTCTTGGATGGCGCGAATTGCACTGTTTTCCACAATAAAATAACAATTTTTTGTTGGTTGTGCACAGTGTCTGAGCCAACTTGCCTGGGTGGTGTGTTTTTGGGAAGCATTGCAATATTTTCAGTTTCTTGAAAATTGCAGCGGAATAAAAAAATGGATAGCCGCAAATTGGGTAAATCGTGCAGTGATGTTATTTTCAATGGGATCAAAGTATCTAGGTACCTACCCCAGGTTAGTACAGCCGCTCCCTGCCAGGCATCATGAAGATACCAATGACCAATGTGTGGATGTCATCTGGGCAAAGGCAGCCAGGGGTGTCTGGGGCTTGGCACATGTCTTCAACAACAAGATGTTTTTCACAAGGGACATCATGGATGATGATGCAGTCCCCAAGCATTTTAACGTCCCAGAACCCAAGCCTAAGCCTAAGCCAAAGCCAGCTCCAAAGCCCACCGCAGCACCGAAGCCTGGCCCCAAGGGGGGCAGCACAGACAGGAATTCAGGATGGTGTATCATAGGAAGAAGGGTTTCACGTCTCAGCCAGTTGAACAGTAGATCATCCCATGCAAGTTGGAAGGCACGCTACAGCCCAGTCAGCTGAGATTCACTCCTTTGGTGTTCATTTGTCAACATGGTTAATTGTGGGAAAGGAGAGGGCACGCATGTCCCGGCGCAATGCGCCGGAAATTTTTTTTGCCACGGTATGGGGCTGGCACGGTCATGCGCAAGAACCAACCCCTGGTTCCGCGGTCGAATTTTGGGGGAAAAGCATGCGCAAGAACCGACCCCTGGTTCCGCGGTCGAACATTGCTGGTTCCTGGGCACGGGGGGGGGGGGGTATCACAAGTGCACCTCTATCTCGGATTTGGTGGCCTTTTCTTGAGGGCTAACAAGGTTTTTAAGAGGGGGGTGCTGCTTGCAGCCAGGGACCGCAAGAATCATGCATTGCTGCTGCTCTCATGGTAGCTTGTCATCAGGCACAAAAGCCTTTACGATACAATGAAGGCTGGTGCATGTTGTGCATTTCTGTAGGATCTTCCAAGTATTTTAATATTAAATTCTATTGCCCTTGGCCAAGCAACTTAAAAAGGTGCAACCCACCCGTTGCATCCCAGAACACATTTCTACCACATTGAGAATGGTCTTGTCCATAGCCACACCTGCTGTGTTAGGTGCAAAAACAGTTTCTACAAAACATGCCGCACATATAAAACGTGGTGTTGCCACGTGTGCAATGAATGGAAACTGTGGTTACAGGGAAACACGACAAGCGATGAAATTCCTAGCAAGCAAAGCACCTCGTGGCCAAAGCACCTAGCAGCCAGTACATAGTCCCCATGGGTGCCAGAGTACCCATATTGTCACCAAATGATGACCCAAACCCATCCCATAGCCCAGAGAAGGTTTTTGGAAAAAATCAAAATTCGAAAATTTCCAAGTGCTGTGCCTGTTTGCCTTCGCCAATGGCGGTGTGCGCATCTGTTGGGTGAGTGTTGGGTGAGGCAAACTTTTTGTTTCAGAAGCCCCTGCCTTTAGCACACACGTCCGCCCTATGACCGAACGCCGAACCCCATGTCACCATAGATTTCAGGTCTTTTGAACATGACGGTCATGGACTCCTCCAGATGCCCCAGCCGCAACGCCCTGTGTGATCAGTCTGTGAGCCCCTTTTCAATGGAAGCGTTCTCCTATGAATTGATTGAGGGCTTCAGTTTTGGTGCTGGAACCAGAAACTGCAGCCGCGGCGACTGCGGCGTCAACACGACTGCCTTGTGGCCCGATGACGGCTCCGAATGTGGTATGCCTTCTCGGAGTCCGTCGGAGTGCTTTGAGCTCGATGACGCTGGGTCTCCACCAAACAAGGCGGACTGGACTCATGCCCGACGCCCAGCGCTGTTTGGTTGGGGCAGTCGGAAGTGCCTTGCCATTTGTGAAGAGGCGGACCTGGCCCATTCCCTTGAGAGCTGGTGCGGATCCGATGATGCAACAGATCTGGCGCCTGCAATTTCATCGGTGTTCTCGCCTCAAGTGCGCGGGGTCACCAACTTCTAAGTGCGTTGCAACTGCGACCATAGCAACCACAGAAGTGAGGACGAGAGACCACCGCATAGGATGACGTCATCTTCTCAGGTCGTTTTTCGGTGTTTGTTTACGTTTGTTGAATTCTTGAACAACCGTCCAACGGATGTGCAAACCCCATCAGCTGGATGACTACTGCCCCCAGCTTGTCCCGGTTGGTCTATTGGCTTACAGCCGCCCCTCCGAAGCAGAAAGATGATGTCTTGTCCCTGTGCTCGGACACGGAGGTGGCGTCCGGACAGGCCAGTATTAATTGATAAAGCGTCTCTGTTGGAGCGAAGCGCCGCAAAAAGCGCCACACTGGTCTGCTTTCAATACTCTTGAGTGGCAGATTGAAAATTGCTTCTTTGTTGTTTTTTCGTTGAATTGCCATTTTGTTGTGTGTGTGTGTGTGTGTGTGTGTGTGTGTGTGTGTGTGTGTGTGTGTGTGTGTGTGTGTGTGTGTGTGTGTGTGTGTGTGTGTGTGTGTGTGTGTGTGTGTGTGTGTGTGTGTGTGTGTGCGTGTGTGTGTGTGCTTATCGACGGAGAGAGATGTCTCGGTGTACCCAAGTTGTAGCTGTCCCTGGGCACCGACGTTGTCTGATGCTGTAGCTGCTTTTAGTTATCATGGGTTCTGCACTATTGGATCCCTATCTTTGCATAATGTCGCTATGGACATGATGTCAGTTCTTGTTTTTCTGTTCCTGTGCGACGATCTTTCCCCCCACCCCCCACCCCACGGAAAGCCCGTCGTCGCCAGACGATCCCATGCCGCTGCTGTTTGGACCATCTTGCCGGTCTGACAAGATTCATTCTGCTGACCAGTGCCTGTCTGTGCTGGGGGAATGCCGTTCACATAGTGCGCATACAGTGCAAACGTTTGTATGTGGACAACCATTTGAACCCTAGTGTGCAGAAACGTCCCGTAATTTGATTGTTCATAGGTGCATTGAAGTTCAAAGTTGGATTGACAGAATGTTTCACCTGTTCCTGTTGCTGATTTGCCCTGTTGTACAGTGCTGGTGATTTTGGGTGGGTTTCCGTTTTGGTGTGATTTACTGCATATGCGCACAGTGCATAAACATTCCCTGGGGCTGGTATAGGTCGTGTCGCTCAATTGTGTGTGTGTGTGTGTGTGTGTGTGTGTGTGTGTGTGTATGTGTGTCCGACCCCTGTAAGTACACCTGCTACACCCCACACTGTTCTGCTCTTGGCTTCAACCTGCATAGAGGGCGCGACGGTCAGGGTACAGGGAACAACCCACATCCAACCGAGTGCCCTGGACAACAACTGGTGTTTAAAATTGGGCCCCTCATGACCCCTGCCCTCCATGACCCCTCCTACCTGCCTTGCATCTTTGCAGGCGTCCTCAGCAACGCCAGGCCGTGGTGCCAATCATGGGGCGGGGAACTCTTGTCTGTTGCAGTGTGGCAGCAAGTGTCACGGTTGTCAGGGTTCCCCTCAAGAAAAGTGGCAAGGGCGGCACATGCAGCCATCGTCTGCAGCCTTTCCACCAGTCCCCATGACCATCACACGATGGCCCAGTACATGTATTTCATTACACCACACTACACTATCAACATGACGCTGTGGTGGCTGAAAAAACATGCACACTGGCGCGGAGAAGCCTACAGTAGTTGGGTCATCCACCCCTCCCTGTCACCAGACGGCACAATAGGGTCCTGGAACCACGATGCTCCCCTCCTGCAAGACGTACAACAACACTCCCGCCCTCAGGGTCACCTCTGTCACCTGCCCCCCTGCCATGAAACTGAACAAATTGTGTGTGCGTGAGTAGGCGGTCACGCTTGTCTCCAAGAACTCGAAGCAACATGTAAACGGTGCTGTGCTTACAGGTGAATCATCTTCCCTCTCTCCCTCTCTTTGCGAATTTGGTGCCCAGGGGAGTGGCTGACCATGAATCAACCTGAGGGGGTAGATGAACTTGCAACTTGCTCCCCATGTCCCCATCCTCGCTACAGAACGGCGCCTAGCCACATGACTTTCCCTGTTTTGATGGCCTGATGAGGTGTTTTGAAACCAGAACCTTTTGAATGCCAGCCTGTGCTCGTCAACATTGGTCATCGGTTCGATGGTTTCTCTCACAAAGTGTGTGTGTGTGTGTGTGTGTGTGTGTGCATGTTTGTGTGTGTGTGTGAGTGTACACCTGTTCGTCTCGCTTTAATCGTGTGTGTGTACATATGTGTGCATGCGTAGTGATGAGTCTCAATCCCCCCTCCATCCTCTCTGTTTCTGTGGCGCACTGCTTTGGTCTGATTGGCAATTGTTGTGGTCAAGAATGTGAGATGACATGTGTGTCGGCCGGTGGTAGTGGGGAAGATGTGCTGGGGGTCATGCCTCTGCGAAGACTTACTCAGCCGACGACAACCTTCTGCTTGGAACTACAACCCATTTCTGAACGATTGGACGCAACTTTGAGGGAATGTTTGCTGCATTTCGGCCTAAACCCCTTGCCTTTGTGTGGCGCATGTGAACGGGATCCCCAGGGTCTTACGTCGTCGTTTTACCTGCCTCGGGCCTTGCTTGCGCAAGGGGTCGGGGAGGGGTGCAAGTAGTGAATGTTCTCAGCTCTCTGGAATACTGAGCATCGAGCCCATCTCATAAGCACCAGCCCATTTCAATTTCAGACCATTAGATTCATTAACACGGATCCCAATCAGCTGCATTTTCCCGTCAGTTCACTGGTTCAAGGCTGAATACCCAAATGCAACTGTGACCCTTGTCTTTGCGAATGCAAGTCTGTTTTGTTGCCCATCATTGTGATCAGAGGACAGGCACACACAGGGGGCAAGAAACAGCAGGCAGGAAGGAAAGAAGCTGACGGCATCGCTTGGAACACACTTGACCCTTAGGCCGACCGCAACAAGACAAGTTCCAGACCCCCTTCTTCCCCATCACTCTGGCCTCCGAGGGCCGCAATGCAGGCCATCCTTAGTGTGTGCCTTTGCAACAGCAGGGGGGTGACCCCTTTGCAAGAACAGTGCTCTTTGTCAGAATAACACAAGGTGTTGGGTTGTTCCGCAACTGTTAGGTGGAACAATCGAATTGGAAGCTCCATTTTCTGGTTGAGAATGAAGATCAAATTTGTTCTGAGATTTGGGGCTGGACCCCCCCCCCCCCCCGATTAGTACCCACACATGCACCCATGTATTTCCCCAGGGCGGGGGGGGGTCATTTTGAGTTCTTCAATTTTAATTACAAGGTTGGATATTGAGGTTCTCCTGTGTGTATACCCCTTGGACAATGCAGTGTTTTTGGGGCATTGTTGTGTAATTGGAATTTCTTGCATCTAAGGCAGTATGCATGTCGATCAGGATTCCTGGGAACAGGTCCTTTGTCTTTCCGGGGGGGAGGGGGGGTCGGGAACTGTCACTTTGGCTATGTTCCCCTAGGGGTGTGGGAAAACTGTCGCGCGCAGCTGGGTACTATTCAAGGGGGTGTTTTCCTCCCTTGCTTGACAACACTTTTGCTTACTCTCTGTTTGAAACTAACCAGTCTTCCGATTCGTAAGGCCGAATGGGTGCCAGCTTTGCGCTTTGCAGGGGTTAAATATTATTTTTCTGGTGTGTCGAGTTCAGGTCTCAATCAGCAAGCTCCTTTCTGGAGGGACCATATGTGTATACTCCTTGAGCGCCCGCTTTGGTGCACCCATGCAGATGTACATTGATAGTAGAGCACCCCAAACAAGAAGGGGACACATGGGAATTTGGCTGCGATCATGTTGACACGTACCCAGCTGGTACTGTTGTCAATTTCTAGCGTTCAGAAGGCAGTGTTGTGTTTGCCAAGATTGTGGGCCCCTCAAAGCGTGGTACCCACTCCCAGTCTATCACATATGAGCGCTCTGGTACTATGGTGACACATACAGGAAAAAAAGGGCAAAGTTCCTAGCCCTCCTCGTCAGTCAACGGCTAAGTGGGCTAACAATCTGGTCTAAGGGCTGAAATTGTCTGTGCTCAGTAAGCTGTTGCACAACAACAACGTGCAGAACAGTGCAGGACTGAACGCCAATGCGCTGTGTGGCAGGCAGTAAGAGCAAAGCAAAGCATCGTTGAGGTCCACACAACGTTTGTGGGGGGTGCAGTGGCTCGGGTGGCCCGTCCCTGCCGCCCCCCTTGAGGGGAGCAATGGTTGGTTCTGACCGACGGAATGTCCCCGCCAGTCTTCGTTTGTGGGGAATTAATGCCAAAGGGGGGGAGGATCTGGGTGGGTGGGTCTGCAGTCTAGGACCCCCCCTTTCACTTATAATGATGGCTTGGGTGGGTGGTCACAGAGCAATTGTCGAAAACAATTTCACGGCTCAGTCTGTACATGGTCCCGAGCAGTGGTGTGTCGGTCACAGTCAGTGACCCAATGGATAGAGCACTAATTTTGCACATGGCTGATGCTGGCTCAAATCCTACAGGGATCATTGATCTCACCAGCCTTGGAGTTGTCAATGTGATTTAAAATTGGTTTTTTCATGCACACACAAGACGTCAAATGCTCACCCTGGGAGACCCCCTGAAAGGTTTATAAAGGGAGGGGGATCTGGGTGGGTGCCTTAATCTTGGGTGGGTGGGTGCCTCAAAACCCCTCTGCCCCCCCCCCCCCCCTCCCTTATAAACGAAGACCGCCAGTAAGAGGTCCGTGTCACTCAATTCTGTGGACTCACTGGTCGACTCAAGAACCCAGAAATGTTGTCCCCAACATGATCATGCACCATGATGTTGTGAGGTCATCATTCCACGGGAGACCGCGAAGCATCTGAGATACTGCAGAGCACTTGAAACTCCACCCATTGCAGTCTGTCACATCATCCACTGGGATGAACACCGAGAACTTCTCGCACTAATGTGCATCCATGCCCCCATGCCCCCCGTGTGTCTGTGCATAATGCACCCCTGGCGTTTGTACAGAATGCAGCCCCATTTGCACATTGTGCAAATGTCACAAAAACGAAACAGTGCAGATTCGGGGATTATGCCAAGAAGTGGCTCTGGAAAGCTGTCCCATGGCACTCCATTGGCGGTCTCACAACCCACGGTGCACCCTCAGCACCCGTACCTGAGACTCACTCCTACTATCACTCCTTGCCTGCAGTGTGCAGCGAGGCAGCCATTCCATATGCATCACAGTGCCGACGCCATATTGGCGGGCCTGGGGCGGAAACTGCTGACGCAGTTGTGCATGCTAAAGGACGGTATATTTGTTAAAACACGAGCCAGAACAGCAATGTTGTTCTGGACAGCCCTCCACCAGAAAGACACTGCACCCTAGAACACTCCATGAAAATCATAGTGCACTACCCCCCTCTTCTCTTCACCTACACCTTCGCTTAGCTCACAGAGTGGGGGCTATGCTCGCATACGCTACTGACATCATGTTGGCTTCCCTCCAGTGGTGTAATCAGTGCACTTGTGACGTGTGCGTGGAGTACGAATAGGTTGCCAAGTCCCTCATGCGACACCAGCGCTGGGACATGGAGTTAAGTAGTCGCTTCCTCCGGTATGCTCAATCCATGGAAGCCTCTCTTCTACAGCCCTTTTACAAGCGCATGCGACAGTGTTACGGATTTTAACGCCAACAACGGCTGATCCAACAGCAACTCCTGCAGAGGCACTTGCTACCCCGCCGGCGCCCGCACCGGGCCAAACGCCTTGTGCACTGCATCCGTCGCAAAACCCATGAACTTGCAAAATGCAACCGCATGTCTTGTCATTTTCGGCACCGCACTGAGAATGCAATTTGGCTGGTGGTGCACATGTTGTGTGCGCATTTCCACCGACAGCTTGCTCCACAAAGTGTGCCGCATGAAGTCCTTAGCCCTGCCCGGTAATCGAAGTGTATCAAACACTTCAGAGGCTTGTCGCTATGGCGGAGACCCCAGCAGTTTCAGGTGAGAGAAAAAAGCCCCCGATGCCATGTTTGACGAAATAGGAGGCAGCCCCTTCACCGGGTGCTGCTGCCACCACTGCATCTGTTGCTGATACACCTCTTGCCATGTCGGCGGTAATACTTTGATATTGCACTGCAACACTTGCTACAACGTCGTCACACCTCGTCGCACTAGCGCCCGGGAGTAATAGATGCCGAGTGCAATTTGGCGTTTCTAAAGAATATATTGTGCCACACAGGCATAGTGCGTACCTGATCAATCTGCAGCGGGGCCGGGGCTCCACGTCATAACGGAGAATAGCATTTGCATGCCCTCGGCAGCAGTGAACGTACCCCCCGTCCCCCTTGCGCAAGCACAGCCGCGGTCCCAAAAGTCATGTGAAAACGGCAGTTCAACGCCCACCCCGTGCTTAGACAAGGCCGTGCATGCGCGCGACACACGTGACAGCAAACCAAAGGTGTGGGGGAGCCCATAGATGGGAATGGCGAGGGGCTGTGAATGGGTAAGAGCACTTTATCAAAAGCGGCATTATGCTCAATCTCCTTCCCATTCCGCATGTACTTCAAATGGATGTAGTTGTCCCCATGATGAAAGGGACCAAAAATATTGGCAGACACATGTTCCCCTGTGCTCCGAACGTACGTGACAGCCATGCCGGGAATAACATTATTAGCCATGGCTGAAAACACATCAGAACCAACAACATGGGGTTGCAATGTGCGGTACAATGTTGTCATGAATACAATGCACAATCACAAACACGACTGAGCACCTTTTCCCTGTACAAACACTCTACAAACACCCAATCCTCCATTCTGGACCACAAAAACAGCGGTCCCAAAATTTCCTCAAAACGGCGGTTCAATGCCCACCCCGTGCTTAGACAAGGCCGTGCATGCGCAAGGGGGGTACCCCTTTAACAATGGCTAGCTGACAAAACGGCAAGAAATCTGGGGCTAATGAAGACCCAACCTGCGCCGCCCAACGCACACAGTCCGCCGCCCACGGTCCATGATACTGCTTGCGATTCTTGACGAATGACACCATAGCTACGCAAAAATGAATTTGGCATACGCCGGCAGTGGTTGCATCTGCAGCACCTCTCCACTACGCACTTCCGCAACCATGCTAGGGCCCAACCCCGGGGTGTGACCAGCAATGGAAGTGTGTAGGTTTGTGCACCCAAGGGCTAATCATGTGGGCGGCGGTGCAGGTGTTCTAGCGTTTGCGGTGTGATGCGGTGTTCAAGGATGCTTTACCAAACCTGCATGAGTTTGTGTCCAGATGGTAGTCAGTGTTACTCTGGGGGGTCACATCCGATGAAACTTCTTTGCATAGACAGGAAGCAGTGCATGTCTACCATGAGGTACAGAATTTTCTGCATGGACAGTCAATGTTTGCTGGGGGGGGACTGTGGCCCCGCAGAAAACAATCGTACCACATTGCAGCACAAGCTGCCCAAATGGATAAAATGGGCATCGCTATTGCCAAATATGCAGCGAGTCATTGATGAAAAGCTAGCCAACGGTTTTATGCCTACTCTATGTGATACTCGTGTCCTCTAGGTCCTTGATGGTTGCTCTATATCATAACCTTCTTCTCAAGGCCCCTGCTGGCTGTTCTATATCATACTCGTGCCCTCCAGGCCCTTGATGGCCATTCTATAGCATACTCGTGTGCTCTAGGCACTTAGTGGCTGTTGTGTATCTTACTCTTGTCCTGTAGACCGTTCATGGTTGTTCTATATCATAGGGGGCGCCTTAAGCGAAGTGCGTGTGCAGTGCGCGCACAGTGCAACTATTGTTGTTGTTTGGTAGTAGGTTTTGATGCATTGGGGATCTGTCTGTTTTGGATGTTCACCGTGTTTCACCCATTTCTACTTTTTTGCACACATTTTTTGCCCATTTCCACCACATCTACTCTTTTTCTCGGTTGATGGATATGGTGATACACTTTGAGGGTGCCTGCTACAGGACATCATATTTCCCTCCTCATTCCTCAGGCCCACTTTCTCCATGGATCTCAAAACTGGGGATAGGGTGTTCTGCACCCGCTCCAATGGCCCGCGACCTCGTGCCACGGTGGTTGGGACGGCTGAAGACGGACTCCTCCACTTGGAATACTCCCAAGATGGGTTGAGAGTGGTGAATTGGCAATGCAAGATGGAGTCCATCTCCTTTGCCATCCCAAGACTTGCCACCTGACTGCCCTCCATCTCCGCTGCCCAACACACAATCAAGTTCCCCCCCAAAGGCCCTTGGTCCTTCACCACAAGAACCGGGAAGGTCCCCCTCAAGAGGTCCCCTCCAGTCCACTTTGGGTTGCCTAATTCTAAGGGTGTTTCCAAGGGGCGTGCCTAGGGGCTCTTCGGGGGGAACATAGTCTAAAAGTATACTTGTCTCCTCCAGGCCCTTTCTGGCTCTTCTATGGTGCTCGTTGTGTGCCTATGACTGTCATTGGGCACTCCGACATAGCCAAGTCACAGGGCTTTCCTGCAGCACGGCTCTCCCCCCTAGTTGAATGGGGGTGACATTGGACAACCGAGGTCATCGTGCACCCCGGTAGTGTATTTTGTAGAAGAAGTTTAGACCTTCGGAGCTCGTGCACGGCGCAAGGAGTAACGAGCCATCAAGGGTCTAGAGGACACAACATCAGGGGCCTAGAGGACACTAGTACGATCTACAATATCCATCATGGGCCTAAAGGAGACAAGTATGAAATAGAACAACCATCAAGGGCCTAGAGGATACCATACGAGGATACGAGAGGAGACGGGTATTATGTAGATTAGCCACCAAGGCTGTAGAGGATACAAGTATGACCAAGAACACCTATCAAGGGCCTACAGGACACGAGTATGATACAAAACAACCATCAAGCACCTAGAGGACATGAATATGATATGCAACAACCACGGATATGATATAGGAGAGCCATCAAGGGCCAAGAGGACACAAGTATGATATAGAACGGGTATCAGAGGGCTTGAGGAGACGGGTATGATGTAGAACACCCATGATGGACCAAGAGGACACAAGTATGATATTGAACAATATATGGGCCCTTGGTAGGCTGCCGCGGCTTTTCCAAGCCCACCATTCAAAGTAGGGAGGTTGTTATTGGAGATGATTTCATGTAGGGGGGCAGGCCAGGGCATGGTGCCTGGGAGGAGTGTCAAGAGGCACACATGCTCAGGCAGTGGAATCGGCTTGGACATCCAGTCCATTATCATCCCATCGGATGGGGGATCCCGTGAGCTGGACGCCATCCGTGAAGTGCAGGGTTGGACGTTTTGGGGACCCCGTGAGTTGTTTAGCGCAGGTGTACCCCTGAGGATTGGTGCAGAGACGTTTGTTAAGCATGCCCCCTCGCGACGGAAGCCGTTTTCGTTTGAGGAGGAGGCTGTGGACGATTTCGGATTCCACGGCCAGGTGGCGTTCCTTGTAAGACCGGGCCTTTGTCAACTAGTTGAACACTATCAACCACTGCATAACGTGTGTAGTGGCTACGAACCCCCCCCCCCCCCCCGGCGCAGCCGCGTCGGATGGGCCTGGACAGGGGGCCTCCACCACCGGGTTTCGCTTCAGCAGATACCCCTCCCGGGGAAGGTGCGATTCGGATGGGGCAGCGGTACCACTGCCATAACAAGTGCTGCACATCGGGAGCTGCGGTGGGTGTGATGTCCTCTGGCAAGCCTCACTAGTATCAAAACCTCCCGGTCTGGTCCTGTGGTCCAGTGGCTCGACCCTGACCTCATGCATCATGTCTCGGACTGTGCACCACTGCCCGTGTGTCTGTGATGCCATGGCACAGTGTGGGATCTGCAATACTGCCACTGCTTGCGGGTGAGCGCAGATACTCCACTGACTGCTAAGCGTAGGGCACACAGTGCCCCCGGTTAGTACCATGAAATGACATGGTGTGTGTGTGTGTGTGTGTGTGTGTGTACATGTGTATGAACGACGATGGAACACAGAAGGGGGATACACAGTGCGCTGAAAAGAGCAGAGTGTGTCCGGATTCACTGTGCCTTGGTCGCCCAGGTTCAGCGGTGTCCTGTTACCCCCGAGTCCAACGCGGGGCAGCCTGCGACGCCGTGACAGGTCAGCAACAGGGTCTCAGAGCCCGTCGCTTCAGGCAACGTCAATACTAGTGCTGGACACATTTCCATCCATCCCATCCCCCCCTGCAGCGTCCCCTGCATGGAGACATGCCTCCCCCGCATGAAGCTGTAGGTTACCCAATTCATGTTGTACATACTCTCTGGGCCTAAATGCCCACGCACACCGGAGGCCACATGGCCTAAACTCAGTCCGGTGTCAGCAACAAAAACAAACAATACATAGGCCCTTGGTAGATAAAAAAAATGGTCGAGATTTGTCGTTTTATAAAACCTTTTAAAATCCTCAACACTCCGCCGTCAGCGCCCGGCGATCCCGATCGCCGCACCCGGCGATTCAAATCTCAAATTTGAAAAAATTCTGAGATCCTTTGAGTAAAATCGCCCTGCAAACCCCGATTTCATTACAGTAACCCCAAAAGCTGGATCTATTCCTATCCGAGTGAGGTAAAATCTCCGAAGTTACCTTGAAGACTGTGCGAGACGTTGGGGGGCACCCCGCTACACATAGGTGGACCATGGGGAGTAGGAAGGGAGGGGGGCGGGGGGTTATACCCACCTTAATCCATGATCCGGTTCATTTTCAGGGGGGTTGGGGGGGTTACCACAAATTTTTCAAGCAAATATTTCAACAAAATTTTTTTCAACAAAATTTAATATAAATTTCCAAACTGAAATTTGTGTCGATTTTCTACCTTTCATCCATCCGGCCTTTCTCCCATAATTTGTTGCGTTTTTCGTCCCATTTTGCCCCCACCTTCTGTCTCATGGTGAGTAACTTTCCTCCACCAATTCAACAAGCATCGCACATCTCTCTGTGGATTTCACCATTGCAAGTGAGATGCACTCCTTTGGTTGGGGGCTTCATGGATCAGAGGGATGCTTGTGGTGGTTTGTGGCTCGCCCATGGGGGCCCCACATAGGACGAGGACAAGCCCCCTCCCCGGGCGATGGGTAATTTCATATCTTTCATAAATTTCGTAAATTTCACCACTTTTTCCACCCCGAAATGTCGATTCCTAAACTTCATGAAAATTTTGAATCCTAGGTTACCACCACTCCGATCGATGCGGATCCATTTTTAATGCATGTGATCCATGTTTGCCAATCGGTGGTGTACATTGTTACGATGATGTAAACAACATCGGAATTCTGTTTTTTTTTTATGAACTGTTCTTTAGCATGTTTTTTGGATCAAGAATTTAGGTTATGGACGAACAAGTTTGTTGCAAGTGACTTAAGAATTTTGTTGTGTATCAATGACTTGCTTCACGGTGTTCTTTGGATCAGGTTTGTTGCAAATTGTGGATGAATCATTGTGTTGTGAATGTAGAACTTTGTTGTTCACCAATGCTTTTCCTCATTGTGTTTTTTGGGTCAAGAACTAAAAACTCTATTGTGGAGTAGCCGCATTATCGCCGAGCAATAATTGCATGTGCCAAAGACCTTGATTTGAATTTGTTTGCTTTGCAACTTGTGCCCCAAGCCACATCAAGAACTTTTGTGGTTCCACTTTTGTTTCTCATGTACTTGATTTTGTTTCTGGGTTGCCAACCTCTTTGTATTTTTGCACTCTTACTTAGATTCAGAACGAATTATGAGTGATGTGCCCAATGCTACTTAGGAAGTTCACCTTCTTCCATCCAATTTAGCAGGCTTTGAAAGTCATCAATCATCTCAATTTCCTTTGTTTGTGCATGCCCATTGCGGCTGTACATTGGAAGGTTGGTGTAAGAAGTGGTGAGCTCGGGGCTACTGGTAGTCGGCACACCGCAGCTTTTTGGAGATTTTTTGGGTTTGATCCATTTTGGAGGGTAGGAATGGGGGAGTGGGAGGGTCCACCTCCAACCCTAATCTAAGGGGGCGCCTTAAGCGTAGTGCGCGCGCAGTGCACGCGCAGTGCAACTATTTGGGCGTCTGGCTGTACTGGAGACCCATGCTTTGAGATCATAGGGGCATCATTGTTACCCTGTTGCGTAGGTTTTGATGCTTCTTCCACATTGGGGATATAGCATTTTTGGATTTTCACCCAATTTCACCCATTTCCACCCGTTTTCACATTTTATTTGTATTTGCAAGGGCTATTTGGACCATGTCTTTGTGCAGGATACTACCCATCTCTTTGAATTGGGCTATGCCTGTGATTCCAAGTCAAGTCGCATTCGAATTGGCCATCAAATTCTCGTCCGGCCGGTCGCATCAACTTACGAGGGTTGATGTGGCTGGTGAAGCGAAAGACCCGCTATAGGGTGAGTAGTTCAACTCCGAATAATCTCGTAGCAGAAATTGCCTCCGCGGGGCTGTCACCACAACGGTCGTCGTATTATGTCGACAAAGGTTTCGATGCACATACGAAAGGAGGTACCCCCGGCCGCCTCCCCCTCTACATTAGAGGGTGTTGAGGGTGGCAACCAATACGCTGTTCATGGCTTTTCCAGATGTGCATGATGTGTGTTATGTGAAGGGAAGGTAGTTTGCAACTTTCTTGAGCTAGGGCAGTTTGGGTCACCTAATTCTAAGGGCGTTTCCAAGGGGTGTGCCCTGGGGCTCTTCGGGGGGAACATAGTCTAAAAGTAGCGCGCAGTGCGCGCGCAGTGCAAGGATTCCCCCTAAGATCCGGTCCATTTGGGGGGGTGGGGGGTTACCACCACCCTAATCCAGGACGGATCACATGGCCAGTCCCCCATGTCTAAACTTCGTTGCTGGGGCATTGCAACCTCGGGGGAGGGGGCCCTCTAAGCCTGTCCGAATAAGGGGGTGGGGGGTGTAACAAATGGGCTCGAAGGGCCAAGCTGTCAAACTTTCGGTAATGATGTGTTCCCAATATGTTAGGATGAGGGCAAAGGCATGGAACACACATGGGCTGGGTGTGGAACGGGGTAGAGTACTATTGAGTGTACCTCACTACTTGGGATTTGAATCTTGCCAATCTTTTCTGATAGTTGCCCAATTGGGGTTACAAGTGATTATTCCAAATATTTCGAAATGCTCTGTTCTTTTCCAAATATGAGAAGCAAGGGTGTTCGGGTGATGGTCTGTAGCTTTTTTTTCTAATTTGTTGTGAGCGAATTTTCTTGATGTTGTGGCCTCTTTGCATTCAGTCATATCGGCTCCTCATGAGTTCCCATCTTACCAAACCCAACAAGAGATTGAAAAAGGAGGGAACATGGTGGTTTTTTTCTAGCGTGCACCGGCAGCGCTCAAATTGGAACAACACGGGCGAGCACTTGTACTTGACCACCAAGGGACAATTGCATCATTTGCGATGGCACCTAGAGGCAAGCCAGCAACAGCAGGCATCTATAAGGCAGAATCGCCAGTAAGCATACCAAATCCTGATAGAAGTACTTGGGGGGATACACTTGGAATGGCACCATTTGGCTCAGCACAGGTGTATCATTTTTATGGGTGTTATAGTTGCAGGGACCCTTTTGCAGGCTAGCTGGAGCGGATGCCATATGTCTATAGGAACAACAAGCATCCTAGTCACCTCCAAGAAATAATTGCAACCAGTGAAAGATCCATGGGAAACAACAACCACTAGTCAGTGTCCATGTGTGTCGGGTATTTTGTACCAAAAAATTCAATTCTATTTGAAAAGCTAGCGCCAAATTTTCTTTGCACCAAATGTTGCCACTCCAAATTTGGCAATACCACCCCCTGGCCCCTCGGTAGCAACAAGCAGCCAAAATCCTCCTGCAACCATTAAAAAGCCTCCAAGAAATATTTTGGTTAGGGTGCATTGGAAAGAGGTAGCCCCCCCCCCCCCCCACAAAAAATCGGGGTAGGTGTTTTGAATCAGTGGGTGTAGCAGCAACTAGGGGGCACTGTGTGTTTGAGATATGATTTGCCAAATGTGTGCGGAATGTGGAATGGCAGAGTGTGGGGTCATGTTGGTGGGCCTAGCCCCGAGAGTCTAAGGGGTTGGGGTGTTGGGAAACAGGCTTGGATCGCCCTCCCCCGTGGAGGCAGGTGCTGAAGACAGGCAACATCGTGCTCAGAGGACTTTCCCATGAGCTGCACATTGGACAGCTCCATGTTGTTGCTCTCGCTAATTGTTTCTGTGACCGTTGCTTATGCTGGTGCTGTTCATGTCGATCTGACTGGTGCTGATCATGGCGGTCTGACTATGGCTATGGCTATGGCTATGGCTGCTGCTGTTACTCCAAGATCCTAGAACAACAACCTCTGTGACACCAATGTCGAACATTGCCACATATGCATACCAAGACCTGCATGTGTGGTTCATTCTGTGGCTTGCATGTGGCCCCGGTAGCAACAAGCGTCCAAAAGCCTCCCGCAACCATGAGGAAGCCTCCGAGAACATTTCTGGTTTAGGGGGCATCGAAAAGGGGCAGACCCCTCGCACAACTAGGAGGTAGGTGGTTTGAACTGGTGGATGCAGCGCCCTTCCCGAGGGGGGGGGGGGGTGGGCACTGTGCATTTGAGGTATGATTGTTGGAATTCATGTGTGAGGTCATTAGTGGGCCCAGCCCCGAGAGCCCAATAAGAGGGGGGGGGGTGAGAAATAGGCTTGAAGGCCCCCCCCACCCGGAGTTGCAATGGATCCCGGGCCCTTGATTCATACACCATGTACCTATGGTTGATTCAATGAACGCAAACACGGGCAATGCTCAACAGGGGTACATTTTAACCAGAAAGCTGAGAGTCACATTGGCATGGTCATTGTAGGCTCCGTGAGATTGTACGTATGCAAATGCATGTATGCGTGCTCATGCCTGCATCTTACTCCTGGCACATGCTCTTTCGCATTGCAAGTGTATATCCTTTGTGGACACATCGTGAATGATTCATGAACTGAAATTATCACATCATGTCAGGGGCGGGGTGTCTGGGGTTCTCCCCGCCCTGGCTGCTGCAGACGCCATGTTGAAGAGGCGTAGTAGTTGTGCAGTGTGCGTATGATATGGCGTGTGGCGTGTGTGGTTGAGGAGAACAGTTTTCAGTTTGTTCTCCCACCGGGCCCTGGGGTAACCCTTGGCAGTCAGTTCCTGATGTACTACCGTGGCGTTCTGGATGAATAGGTCTGCAGTGGACGCGTACTGTACACACTTTTTGGCCAGGGCAGGCACCAGGGACTTGAGGGTTGCACATGCATTTGGTGAGTATGCATCGGGGTATCTGATGAGTCGTTGGCCTGGCGTCAGTCCCTGGCCATCCATTTTATTTTTCATTGAGATGTCAACATGCCCTGACAGGGGCTGTACATGAAGTACTGCCTCAAGGGTGGGCAGGTGAGTGTTCACCCCCTCCTCCTGTAGTTGTAGGGTAAATAACTTTTTGAAACAAGATTGGACAGCCGTAGGTCCTGTAGTGCAAACCCCTGACCCACCAGGTTGTCTCGAAACCGAAAAGGGCGTAAAGGCACTGTATGTACAGGGAAGAACTTTGAAATCAGTTTTTTCTGTGGCGTTGTAGGCTCCGTGATTGTACATATGTCCGCAGTCCGCAGTCCCATGTGCTAGTGGGGGGTCGCTGTAGGCGAAACGCCAACGTCTCTGGAAATTTGCCTTTTTTTCACCGTTTGCCCCATTTTTGAGGGGTTCTCGGGGTTTAGAGCACCATTCGACCCCGAACATACATGAAATATCCCCTGGCTTTGGGTTTTCTTCATTATTCTGCACTTGCATTGAAGCTGGTTTGGATGCCATGTTGCTAAAGGGCACATGGGAATGTGAGTTTGTTGATTTTTGTAGAGAATCGCCTGGTGACCGTCGGCGATCGATACAGGCATTGGGGCATGCACGCTTATGAGCCCCATATGCATGCGTAACGTTCATGCTTGGTTGTTCATTTTTTCTGTGGAAGTTGTCGAATTTCTGAAGCGATTTTCCAGTCGCGGCCAGCCGCGTTGAAGTTGCCAGTGCAAGTGAAGATTTTAATCGTGAACAAAAGAGATCCTGGCCTGATTGCCACTGATGCAAATCCAATGCACCGTCCCGGAACAGTCCCGGAACAGTCCGGGGTAGTATTGGTGTCGATCCAGAACAGTTTTCGGTGAATTGCTCAGAACAGCTCAGAATAGGACCACCCACATGCACATTGCGCAGTGCGCAGTGCAGAGCGCACAATACATTTGCACACGTGTTGTCCCATTCCATGCTTTGATTGCCAGCAAACATTCAGGGGTGGAGAGGGGGGGGGGGGCGGCTGGACCCCCCCCCCTCCTCCGCCTCCGGTCTTCTAACACGTCCCTCGGGGTGGGTCCTAGGAGACCAGTACGGAACAGTTTTTTTCGGGGGGGGGGGGGTGGCCCAACAGCGTTGCGTGCCAACCGTCCCACAGGGGGGGGGGGGTGTTAGAAATCTGGGATTTCATGCGAAACGGAACGGAACGGCGTGCCTGGCACCCATGGCCGTCGCGTTCTCCGCATGGTTGCTGGTGGATTGGGTTTGCAAGTGAGAAACAACATCCTTACGCCCCTCCATGCATCTGTAGGTGATTGAGGAAGTTGAATTTTTTTTTCGTTTCGGTCCAATGTCTTGCTCATAGGCAACACTCATGGTTGGTTGCCGTACTGGTGGCACGCCACGCCACCCATAGCCGGAGAAGAGGAGGTTGGTTCCATTGCGATGCAGTGTGATTCCATCCAAAACCAAGGCCTAAAGGTAAGTTGCAACACAAGCCACTTGTTTTTTGTGCAGGGCAAGTTTGAAGATCAAGGTCATGGTACGAGCTCTTGGGGAACGTGGGATATCCAGGGCTAGAGCCCCTATGTGCGCCACGCAGTGCCGAAGGCAACGAGCAAAAGCTTGTGCAGATGCTGCTGAAATCTCATGTGTTTCCCAAAAGGAAATGTGTTCTTTCACAGTGCATTGAAGAGTGAGGCACTCCATTGTCTGGGCAATACTCAAACAAACGAAACACACTACATTTTGGCCGACACCAGGTCAAGACTAGGATGCAAAATGTGACATACTTGTCACTTGGCAATCCCACCAATCGACGCAACGAAGGACCGTAAGAAGAACCACAATTTTTGCTTGCTGCCAAGCCGAGATGTTACGTGTTGTTAAGCCCTAAATTGGGGACTAGCCAGAAGGGTTGTGGGTTTTCTTTCAACTTTCTTGATCCATTTCAGGCTGGGGATGGGGGGTTGTACACCACCATATTTCTGTTGGCGCGCATGCCTATCTAATCCACTTTGATCCACTTTGGCCAACTGGCCAATTGGCCAACAAGTAGAACTTACCCCAGTGTCTTGTTTGGAATACAAAGTTCGTTGTGCATCAAGAATTCTGGTGTGCATCGGCTGCAGGGGTTTTCTTGGTTAGCTCCTTTCGGCATTGTCAATGATCTCAATGTACTTTTTGTCATGTGCCTGTCTCATGCATATGAAAGTCCATGGTTGCTCTACATTGGAAGGTTGGCGTAAGACTGGGTGAGGTTGGGGCTCCCATGGTAGTTCACGTTGTGTGCCATGGCTTTCGGTGGACTTTTGAGCTTCAATCCATTTAAGGAGGGGAGGGAGGGAGGGGTGCATGGGGGTTTACCTCCATGTCCGATCCGATCCGTGATGCAACCCAATTTTTTTTGGGGGGGGGGCTTTGGGAGGGCAAGGGTTCTCCACCTTGATCCCTGGTGGATCAGATCGCCGAATCCCGATTAGTTTTTTTTTGTTCCTATCCACCACCACCACCACCATTAAGCCCCATTGCATCGGCGGCCAACATCCTCTGAAGAGCCGTGTCCGGTTGACCGCCCAATATCAATGCGTTGGAAAACAAAGTTGCCTTTAGTAAGTACATGAATTTGGAGATTGTCCCATGATGCTGGCCTGTAGCAAAATTTTCTTTTCCGCATGTGGCGGGTGGGGGGCTGGATACGGGCACGTTTGTGGGAATCCTGACCGACGGAGCGTAGATTTGGGCACTATGCGTGCTCATTTCATCCCCACTACGATCGTTCGTGCCGCTTCAAGTTTTAGTTGCATGGTTTGTATGGGTGGGTACAAGTTGGGACAAGTCAAGTCCAATGATGTGCCAACCTGCTCACAGAAGCCACCATCTGTGACAAGTTTGTCTGGTCCTGATGGCGAACAATTCATCGGGAGTGCAGAGGAGTCTGAGGTGCGTTTGTGTAGGGTGGTTTGGTTGCGGCTTAGCCATGTGGAGAAAGTTCGTGATGTTGCACAGTGCAGTCCAAGCCCTGCTCGGGTTGGATTGTGATTAACGAGTGTGAGATCGCTGCCACACCAAAGACCATTGACAAGTGCTTCGTAGACGTGAACTCCCTCCCCTCCTACAAATTGCCCCCTCCGATTCTTCCTGGTGTAGGGATGCCCGAAAACTCCCAAGGCAAGCTCACACGGAGAGGTTCGAAGTAGAGAGGCAAAGGAGCATTGGATCGCAGCTTTGCGGAAAAAGGTGTATTGTTGGGTTCCCGTGAACGCCCTCCCCTCTTCCCTCATGACACTGTACAACTCCCTTGGCGTTGATTTTGTGCGCACTTCGCACCAACCCTCGTGTCGTCCTCAGTAGTGACACTGCTTTGGGGTTTGCATCACGGCACGTTTGCACCGGTCCATGCGGCTTGACCTTGCAGTGCAGGATGGGCGAACCAGCAAAATCACAGATCTAGTCAAGTGCTGTGTGGGGGCCAAAGATTTGACATTGCTGCAATTGAGTATTTTGAACGCTCTTGTACGCCGACAGGTTTTGTGTTGGGCATCCCCTCGGGCTCTGCCACATCCTTGAACGCTTTAATGCAAGAGCAAATTTTTCCCAACACCAATGTTTTCCCATGATGATTCCAATGATTTTGGTACCAACAAATTGACTTTGGTGGAAAGATTTTGATCCTTAAATGGGAATCCAAAGGAAATGTGCCACAGGGGCCCGCGCGGCTTGTCATGAGCGGATACGAAGCGATGGGGGTGGCTCAAGTCACGGTACGTCACGCTACGTCAAGGTAATGAACAATTGATGCCCCGAGACTAATTTCGTCATAACGGGTTGGGTAGAGTGTGCAGGTGTGTAGTTCCGTGTAGTTATGCCCTAAGGGTGAAAGGAGCCTAAGGGTGAAAGGAGCTTGACAGATGAGGAGAAGAGGATAGGCATGGTGATGGTTGAAGCTAGGCCTCCAAAGATCGACACCCGTAGTGGGAAACCATTTCCTGATTTTGCTGGAGCCGCTGCAGCACTTCGATCAAGCCCATACAATTGGCCACTACCCTATGAGACCTTGCTGGAGTCCCTTAGGGCTGTGTGTGAAGGAAACAAGGGGCGTGACAAGGAGAGGCACAAACAGTCTGCAGAAATAGCAGATTTGGCGGCCTAGGGGCACACTTCGGTCCCCAACCCAAGTATCCTGGCAGGAGGCTTTTGCATGGTTCATATCAATCAAATTTTCACACTTTTACTTCACTTTACTTTTTTACTTCACGGTACGTCATGGTACGTCATGGTGTATGAGCCACCCCAGATGGGAGTTGGCAAGACGGCAGGAAGCGGTTACAAGTGGTTACTGTCAGTGAACAAAACCGGTTGGGGTGTGTGACTGGGGAAGGGAGGCTGAACAATGCGTCACCCCTAGGGGGCGTTTTGCGCGCTGTGCCCGCGTTGTGCACAAAGTTTGTTTCTAGTGCATTGGTATGTGTTGTTGTGCATCCTTTTCTATAGGTTTGTGGTATCTTTTTCGAGATTTGCCCAGTACATATCCAGTGGCTCTACTGTAAGTGCAAACAGTTCTGATTCGTCCTCCTCATCAGCCGGCAGCACGGAAATCACTAGTTGAGCCTCGCCCCAACTGTTGTTTGCACTCCATACTTAGGCAGTTTTCCTGTCTTCTTTTCATAATAAGTGCCATGGACGGGCATGAAATGCAACGAGCCTCAGAATCACATCAGCCTCACGCTTCCGCTGAGCAGAGACTCGCGGAGCAAGCCAGAGAAACTCAGCAACTACGAGAGCAGCTCGCCCGGGCGCCTGTGAAGGAAGGTCCGACACTCCCTCCCCTGTCCGTTCCAGAGCTAAACAAGGAAACATCAGGCTGTCCAACGTTGTGGGGGTGTAGTATGGTTTGTATCGGCAAGAATATTGCCAATTGTAGCAAAAACCCCCAATTTTTTCCTGTCATGTGCGCGCTGTGCACACACGCCCCCCTAAGCACTTACAGTGAGGAGGGGTCCCATCAAGGCGAGATATTGTGCCGGTTGCTATTTTCAGATGCGCGTCCTGGTTCGTGCCTTGGAAAGGAAATTGCGACTCTGCATGTCCCAGGCGGTGGGGAAACGTTTTTGGTGGATGGGAGTGGGACAGTTGTCCCACTGCTCCCAAGTGCTGCTTCTGCTCCCGTGGCGTCCATGCCGCTGCCGGCGCCGGCAGCCTTCGCAGTCAGTCAAAGTTGCGCACTTTGCACGGGCCGCGTGGACGGTGCGAATTGAGGGGGCTCTACACAACCCAAGCCAAGGTTGCCGGGGCACGCCCAGTGGCCCCCAAATGCAGAGGGGGCGATGGGGGGGGCGAGGGGGACGAAACAAAAAAGCTAGCCAAGGAGGCACACACTCATCCACTCACTCCGAAACACGCATAAGCCCTTCAACAACAAACCCTTCACCCAACACCACCCAACCCCCTTGGCCAACCCTCACGCGGGGGGGGGGGGGGGGGTTCTCAAATGAAAGAACGAGGCACCCACCTTCCTAAATAAGGAAGGCCCCCAGCCCCACCGGGCTCCACTAAGCAAAGGCCCTGTTCTGTATTCTTCGAAATCGCATCATTCTAGCACTTCGCCCTGTGAACACTTAACCACAAACGAGGGCGGCACATACGCCTATCAGAATAAGACACACGCAAAGCACTTCCGCCGACCCTAAAGCGATGGCGCTCCGATGACCCTGTTTGGCTTATCCCCACTGCCCCCTTCTCGCGGGCTGCCCGAGTGCCGGTACAGCTTTTCTTAGCCCAGAGAAGGGGGCGGGCGCTTCGGTCGGAGCCTCGTGTTGTTTTTTGCTGGCAGAAATGGGAACGAGACGCCCTCATTTATGTACATGAGTGTTTGTTGCCTCTATTTTAAGGCACATGGGGCACCCCAGACGAAACGGGCCTCGAAGGACCCCCCCCCCATCCTCACCCCAGAGAAAAGCCTCCAACAAAATCTGCAAGGGAGGGGTTCTTGTGGTGCTGAGGGGGCTCGTGTTGCAGGATCAATTGTTGATGGCCATCAAAAGGAAAGAGGAGGCCACGGTTGGCAAGTTGCGAACGCGCATCCAGGAGCTGCAAGAGCAAGTATGCCAGCTTGGCCCGCCTGCAGCAAGGGACCCTTCGTGGGGCCCCACCAGTCGTCGGAGTAAACCCGCTGAGCGGATATGCCCACCGAGCCGATATGTCCGGTTTGCTCCAGTGAGCTGGGACCCTTTGTCTGGGCGATGGGCGCTGAAAGGGGCTCCAACGGGGCTGTATAGAGGCAGTTAAAAAAGCCCTTGCTGCTGAGCAGTGAACTTATGGGAGGCGGTTGTGCAGACAACTACCGTTCTTCATGCAGAGGGTGGTTGTAAGCGATTCTCTCCTACCAAAGAAAAAATGGGGGCAAGCAAATTTGGCTACAGCTTTCCGTCGAGCGATTCCCTGCTTCCAGTCTATCCATGCACCCTCAAAAGCATCTTGTCCCTCCCCCAGCGGAGCATCAAGCAAACGCTTCAGTGGGAAGAGCACTCTTGGATGCACAGGATGTGCAGGCTCTGGTTCAAGTTTTGCGGACTCAATCAGAAAGGCCCGTTCACTGGGATGTGTGGGAAGGCGATGAAACAGCATCCAGCGCCAAACTCAGCACTGAAGCAAGACACCTCGTGGATCATTGGACAGTCGAGGTATCAGGGTTATAAATCATCTCCTGCGGTGGTAGGCCATAAGGCGAAGCTTGTGTACGCATCCGGTACAACGACAAGCATCATCTTGCAGAGGATTTAACACCAAAAATAGGCAATTGAGGTCGGCGTTTTTTGGTGGGAATTGTGCATGTGCATTTGTTTTGTTTATTTAACAGGCTGGCAGTGATTTCTGATGGCAGGGTGTGCCGTTCGTCACAGCAAGGGGTCAAGAGTTGACAGTAGTCACACACACACCTTGGTGGACCTGTTCGTCACAGCAAGGGGTCAAGAGTTGACAGTAGTCACACACCTTGGTGGGCCTGTTCGTCACAGCAACGGGTCAAGAGTTGACAGTAGTCACACACCTTGGTGGACCTGTTCGTCACAGCAAGGGGTCAAGAGTTGACAGTAGTCACATACCTTGGTGGACCTGTTCGTCACAGCAAGGGGTCAAGAGTTGACAGCAGTCACACACCTTGGTGGACCTGAACAAGCCCTAGTTGCAGCACGACACCCTGGCCTTTCAACAAAGGGCAAGTTGTGTTCACTCCGTGTGTATTATCTGCAACCGTCCCCTTTCTTTGCCACTACATCACCAAGAACAATTTTGGAACGCTATGCTACCGGTATTCCAGTCTAAAACTGACGTTACCACTGTATGCCATGCACCAAGGCTGACACGCAGTGCCTTCATTTACGCCTCATTGGTTACGTTTCCTGTGGAAGTGCCTTGGAATTTGTCGACTCGCCTTGGTGCCAGGCTTCAGCACAGAACCAGTTTTTCCACCTTATCTCCCGCATTAGGAGATCAAGAAGCAGGGTTTCCAAAAGGCGCAAGATTTTCTTCTTTTTTTCCTTCAAGGAAAGTCAAAAAAAGCGTGGCTTGATAGGTAGCGTTTACCTGGTGGCTGATGGTCAACTGCCAGCAGTCAGTGTACCGCATGTCATGGGGCAAAGCAGTTTCTTTTCTTTTGGGGGTCAAGGAAAGGGTATGGCCTCGCCACCCTCTCGCACCCCGTATGCCTCAGCTTGCTACGAACGAGGACGAGCGCCGGGAAATGGCGTGGACGATTGATCAGCGCAAGGAGGAGAACACCGAATTGACGATGCTTCTGACCACCACCCAAATGCAGCTGCAGTCTTTGGATGCCGACTCGAAAGACAAAACTGCAGCCGTTGCGGCGCGAGTGAGGCAGGCAGAGCAGCACCGGTGTGCATTTGTCAGGCCATTGGCGCGCTTGGTGGTGGCCGCTGTACCATCCCTATTGCTTCTCCCTCTCCCTCCCCCACCCTGACCATTTCGTCCT
This sequence comes from Eutreptiella sp. 'Long Island Sound 2002', assembly GCA_964036045.1. Classification (NCBI taxonomy): domain Eukaryota; phylum Euglenozoa; class Euglenophyceae; order Eutreptiales; family Eutreptiaceae; genus Eutreptiella; species Eutreptiella sp. 'Long Island Sound 2002'. The sequence continues at coordinate 188,341,050 of OZ038378.1, forward strand.
CCCGCTGTAATTGGATGTTGCTCTTCTGCATCCATCCGCGGGCCCGGGATATGTTAGGCCTCATGCTGGCCTCCACAAAACGGTTCAACCCATTCTAGGCCTTGACAAGGAGGCAAGGGCCATTTTTGCCCCATGTTGGTATGTCACAGGGGGCTACCCAGTTTGACCCATGCTGTCAAACCCACTTTTCACCACACTTTCAGCAAGCTGATGCCACCCCAATGTCTTCGCGGCAAAAACGGAAGCATTTTTCCACGTCCCAACGCGTGCACACATAGTTGAAATCCATTCCAGCCAGTGGGCCAGCCAAGGGCCATTCTTGCACCATAAAGGTACATCGCGCAGGGTAACCCAATTTGACCATAATTTCCACCCACATTTTTAACAAAGCTGATTTCCCCCAAATTTTGTTCACAGTGAAAACGGAAAAATTTTTGCGTGTCGACCACTGTGCTATCAGAGTGCCCCCCCTTGGGTGGTTGGCGGTTATTTGACGGCGGTTGGCGATTACCTGACCACGGTCCACGGTGAACCCGCCGGTGCACAAGATGCAGGGGCGTCCTTGGAACAAAAAAAAGAAAAGCAAGGCTGCTAAAGGACCCCCTGGCCCCATGTACACACGATGATCAGACCAGGGGGCCGCCATGGATGGTCCACGACACAGTGCTCTACAGGTAAGCGCCTCTAGTTGGCGGCAGCGGTCTCAAGCAAGGAAGGGGAGGTTCTCAGCCTGCTGCCGAGGTCAAGGAATTCACGGCCAGGACCACCTTCACTGGCCTTTGGCTCTTGCAGTGTTACTTGGAGATCCTTGAAAATTAGGAAAGCAAACTGCTGGTGCGCTTTTGGGGCACTGCAGCACGGGGAGCCGTAGCAAACCATGGTTTTGACCCGTTTTTGAGCCATTTGTGGTCCCAAAGTGGCCCATTTTCAAGGCCTTTTCAGCCTTGAGAGGGGCCAAAATTGCTCAACATGGGCTCAAAATGGACTCATTCCACTTGTTTGTGCACCCCAAATAGTCCAAAGGTATCTTTGGAAATACACATTTTGATCCATTTTTGACTGATTTTTCGTCCCAAAACAGCCCTTTTTCAAGGCATTTTGTGACTGTGGAGTGGCCAAAATGGCTTGCAATGGGCTCAAAAAGGGCTCATTTCACTTGTTTAGGCACCCCAAATGGTCTAGGATCATTTTTGGAAAAACCTATTTTTGACCCATTTTTGACCCATTTTTGACCCATTTTTGGTGGCAAAACAACCTATTTTCAAGGCATTTTGTGACTTTGGAGGGGCCAAAATGGCTTGCAGTGGGCTCAAAAAGGGCTCATTTCACTTGTTTAGGCACCCCAAATGGTCTAGGATCATTTTTGGAAAAACCTATTTTTGACCCATTTTTGACCCATTTTTGGTCGCAAAACAGCCCATTTTCAAGGCATTGTGGGATTTTAGGAGGGCCACAACAGGCCACAACGAGCTCAAAACGCACCAAAAACACTTGTTTTGGCATTCCATGTGGTCCAGGATCATTTTTGGAAAAAAGTCTTTTTTTTTTGCACCCGGTGGACCTTGTTGACCCATTTTGGCACCCACCTCTTTGGGTTACCTCTTGCGGCTTGCCGCAGCCCACTAGGCCTAGGTGCGGGGGTCTCGGCGTCGGTTAGGGCAATTTTGAGGGGTGGAAACCACCAAAAGTGAGTGGTTGCGGGTGGATTAGGTGCGCTCGAAATTGCATTTTGAGCCACGTCGCCCAAAATATGGTCTGTTTTTGGTTTGGGGCCGTCGGCGGCGAATGTGCACAAATTCTGGGGCTTTCGGGGGCCTTTTGGGGGCGGTTCGCGGACATATTGTGGAGTTAGAGGGCCCTAGAGGGCCTTTGGCACGGGGAAGTCTAGCTGCATATGTAGAGTGGCCACTATTTCTTTTCATTTGGCCAATTTCAGCAGGTTCTAGGGTGGTTTTGGGCAAAAAAAATTTTGGCCCTAAATTGCACATTTTGAAATGGAGGTCCGGCACTTCCCGGCCGCCACCGTTGAGTTTCTTGCTCATACTTTGTGTGGTTGTCCCTCACACCCATAGATACCATCCACCAAAATTTTGGCCGAATCCGAAGCACCACGACGGAGTTGTGATTTTTCCCCCTTTCGCGCGTGCTTGCTGCTTGCTTGCTGCTTGCTTGCTGCTTGCTGCTTGCTTGCTAAACCTAGTGGGTCCACCCTAGACACGAAAGAGGGTTATAAAACCAAGACTAGTTCCACCAACTTGGTGACCCTAATCAAGACTGAATATTGGGACCGAGCTGGTGGGGGAGGGAACATCAGCTATGACTAGTGAGGGACATCAAGAATGATTTACACATTGATGGCTCTTGACAAAGTGGAATCAGCCTGCAAGTGAACCCCATCACCACAAGGCCCACTTTCAAGGCTTTTTGGACTTCTAAGGGGCCAAAATGCCCCAAAATGGGCTCAAAATGGGCTCATTTCACCCGTTTGTGCACCCCAAATGGTCTAGGATGAGGTTTGGAAAAATGCGTTTTTGACCCATTTTTGACCCATTTTTGGTCACAACACAGCCCACTGTCAAGGCATTTTGGGATTTTCGGAGGACCAAAATGGGCCACCACAAGCTCAAAACGGTCCAAAAACACTTGTTTTAGCGTCGCACATGGTCGAGGATCATTTTTGAGAAAAGTCATCTTTTTGCCCCTACTGGACCCTGTTGACCCATTTGGGCACCCACCTGTTTGGGCTTGAGCTTGCAGCTTGCCGCAGCCTAGTGGGCCTAGGTATTGGGGTCTAGGCGTCCGTTTGGGTAATTCTGAGGGGTGGAAACCACAAAAAGTGGGGGGTTGTTGGTGGAGTAGGTGCCCTCGGAATCGCATTTTGAGCCATGTAGCCAAATATATGGCCTGTTCTTGGTTTGTGGCTGTCGGCATTTGGAGCTTCTGGGGGCCTTTTTGGGCCGTTTCGTGGACATATCATGGAGTTAGAGGGCCGCAAAGAGCTCGTTGACACGGGGAAGTCAAGCCGCACGTGGAGTGTACCCACCGTTCCCCTTCGTTTGGCCGTTTTGAATGTGTTCCAGGGCTTTTTTAGTCCAAAATTGGCTATTTTTGGCCCTAAACTACAGTTTTTGAAATTGAGGTCCGCGACTTGGGAATCCCGTTCCCGGCCGCCACCGTTGAGTTTCTGGCTCAAACTTTGTGTGATTGTACTTCACACCCATAGGTATCATCCACCAAAATTTCAGCCGAATTTGAAGCACCACGACAGAATTCTGATTTTTACCCATTTCGCGCGTGCTGCTTGCTTGCTGCTGCTGCTAAACCTAGTAGGTCCACCCTAGACACTAAAAAGGGTTATAAAACCAAGACTGGTTCCACCAGCTCGGTGACCCTAACCCTAATCCTAGGGCGAACCCTAGGGCTAATCAAGACTGAATATTGGGACCGAGCTGGTGGGGGAGGGAACATCAGCTATGACTGGTGAGGGACATCAAGAATGATTCACACATTGATGGCTCTTGACAAAGTGAAATCAGCTTGCAAGTGAACCCCATCACCACAAGGCCCACTTTCAAGGCTTTTTGGACTTCTGAGGGGCCAAAATGCCCCAAAATGGGCTCAAAATGGGCTCATTTCACCCGTTTGTGCACCCCAAATGGTCTAGGATGAGGTTTGGAAAAACGCATTCTTGGCCCTAAACTGCAGTTTTTGAAACTGAGGTCCGCCACTTGCGAATCCCGTTCCCGGCCGCCACCGCTGAGTTTCTTGCTCAAACTTTGCGTGATTGTACTTCACACCCACAGGTATCATCCACCAAAATTTCACCTGAATCTGAAGCACCACGACGGAGTTCTGATTTTTCCCCATTTCGCGTGTGCTGCTGCTTGCTGCTTGCTTGCTTGTTGCTAAACCTGGTAGGTCCACCCTGGACACTAAAAAGGGTTATAAAACCAAGACTGGTTCCACCAGCTCGGTGACCTTAACCCTAACCCTAACCCCCCCCCTCACCCCTGGCTGGACGCCCCCCTGACCCCCGACCAGACCCCACCCCCCCGGCAGGAACCCCCCCCCCCAAGTTTTGAAAGATAGTTGGGGGGTGGGTCGCATCAGGACCGGTTGTAGTCGCCCCCCCCCCCCCCCCGTGGTCTGGGGCTGGATCAATGTATCCCAAGCGCCTGAACACTACTGGCACATTGATTGCAGTGGCCTTGGAATGAGCTGTGTAAATGTGCTTGCAGAATACTGCACGTCCTGCTGAAGCACTTTACTCAGCCTTCAATACACAAGCAACATCTTTGTCAACAGCTCGGGAAAACTGCATAAGACCGCCAGGAATGACAGCAACCTGCTGCAGAAGACCCCTGAAGTAGTACAAAACTTTCTTTGAAATGTGAGAGGAGGCGCTGTCCATCACAACGCAGGCAGTTGCATGGTGCAAGCCGTGATATTGCAGCTGGGTCGCAATGTCTTGGGCCAAACGGTTCATGAACTTACAATTAATGACACAGAGCCATTCACCTCAAAGAGCAGGCCATGTGGGTTTTCAACCACGACCTTGCTTGGACGCTTTGACCCAGAGCGAATGAGAATGGCACGCTTCATGAACACTATTTCCCATGAACCGTCAGGCATCCTCCTTCAACAAATAGTAGCAATTGCAGTCCCAAAGCATTTCAAATGCTCTGCCTTCATGTTGGCATTTACGGAGTCCATGCCCTGAAACTCGAACTGAACAATGAATTTGCAGCCGGCAGAGGAAAGATGTACCGGTGGAACTTCTGCAAGCGGGACTCCACCTCAGCATGTTCCGTAGCACAGCGACTTCGATGTATCGCAAGACAATCCCACAACAATGGCGCCAGCATTGTCCTCACTTCTTATTGATTTTCTGTCGGTTGGGGCCATCAGCCAATTCAGTGGCTGTTGAGAAGTGCTGGAAGGTGGACCACAAACCTTTGAGCACGGCGTTCTCGGAACCACGTTTCAAGCTGGCACGCAACACCAAACATGGCCTCCTTCCATCCCCCATCACGCACTCGTTTTTGTACCCCTACCAGCAGTTGGCATTGCTCGCACACTGTCACACCAGCGGGTCTGTTTGGTGCAGGTTTGTATTGTTGTTGATAGTGCCTATGCTGGTTACTGGCCTCGCATGTTTGCGCACCGTGCTTTGGTGTCCCCCTCAGCCTGCCTGCCCCCCCCCCCCCCGTGCACAGTCAAGTCCTCTACATCCAATGTCGTTTCCCAGCACCCAGACTTCTCCGTAGGCGCAGTTGGGGGATCAGTAGCTGGCGAGTAGGAGGGCAGTAGGAGGCGGAAGGTCTGTGGTGCCCCGCACAGTGGGTGCAGCAAAGGAGAGGGGGTGCCATTGCCTGCTGCGCACATGTGGCAGGGAGTACTACGAGAAGAAAACGCTCATTCTCCAGCAGCAGCTCAGCAAGGCCAACAAGTGGCAACAGACCGCGTTGCAAGTGAAGCGCAGAGGACAGAAACTCAGGGATCGCATGGAGGTGTCCGCCCCTGTGTTTGCGCGCCATTCAGGATTTCTGCTGCCCCCAGCGGCGATTGCAATCGCCTGGTGGGCTGCACGACTTACGCCCATTCCGGTGGGGGGGGGGGGGTTGCCGGTCCCGGGACGCGAAGTCCCCCCCCCCCAAAGGGGGGCGCCCGGCCACAGTCAGTTAACAAAGGTCCCGGCCTGAGGAGGCCACAGGGGCCCGCAGCTGCCTACAGCACCTCATTGCTCGCCACTTTGGGCTCCAATGCCTCCCCCACTTTGGGGACCCCGGAGACGGCAGGGGTGATGTAGCCCCCCCCCCCCCCCGCGCGAAAAAAAAGGGGGCCTCCGACCAACAGTCAGTTCGGGGGGGGGGGACTTGGCGTCATAACCGAGGAGTCCCCCCCACCTTCACTCCCACCTTCACCCCTGCGACGCCCATTTTACTGCTGGGGAGCGTCAGTCGTAGGTTATGACACCGGGTGCATTTATAGGTCTGTTTTTTTTCGTGTCTTTGTGGTCGACAGATGAAGGTCGACAGCGGCTTGACAGGTTGACCGCTCCTCAGCATCATGAAGTCCAACCCATAGAGGGTGTTGTAAATGCAATGTGCGCTTGCGGTCTTCAGCCAGCCTCATTTCTTGGCAGTAATCCCGCACACCCACTTCCCAGTGCTTCGCCAGCTCCGGAGTCACCACACACTTTACTGCCTTTTTTGCACTGGAGGCGTACCTGCGAATCAAAACACGGGATGCCCCATTACTGGAATTGTGTTGCTCGTTGCGCATTGCGTAGGGAAGAGGCCGCTGGACGGCGTCGCTTGGTCACATCGCGTTGTCATTTGGCATGCATTTCATTTCCGATTGAGTGAGTCGAGTGCTCAAAGGTGATTCGGTCGGGCCTTCCTCCGTGGCTTATCTGGTCCTGGCCGCAGGTGTGGAAACACTTTCCGCCTTTGGTTGGCTGTTCATCGGCGGTCAATCAGCAGTCGCCATGTCCCACTGGGCCTGGGTGGCTGGCCCTCGGTGATGTTCTGTGGGGCACGCAGGACTCCCATCCGGAATTCGGGGGCTGGGGCCCTGGGAATGCGGCTTTGGTAATGGGAATTCCCGCCGGGAATTCCATGTGGGGAAGTCCCAGCCACAGGAATGCCCCATTGGGCCCTCAAAACAGGGCCATGAGATCGCCCCGCAAAGCACAGGTACCCAAGACCTGAAGCCTCAGGGCCATGTTGTCGGCTCAGACCTGACCCTGAGCCTTGTTTTTGGATTCCGTCGCCACTGGTCACGGAGGGTGCGGGGGTGGGGGGGTGGGGGAGTCGTATTGTTGCGTGGCTCACGCGTCAAAGCTGGACACAGGGCGTGCACATTGATCCCCGGATCACTGCACCCACCGCAAGAGACAGGGCGCAAACTTCTGCCCTTGGCATGGACATGGACATGCCCAAATCTCCTGCCGGCGATTGTACCCTTGGAATACCCTTGGATTGGAATGGACCCTTCACGAATGCCCCTTCGGCGGGATATTCCACATGGCAAACCAAATCAACAGAGATATGTGGGTGGGTGTATGCGTGCCTGACGCCGGGTCCTTCAGCATTGACCCCCCCCCCCCTCCCCGGTGCCTACTTCCTCAGCCTTTATGGCAACCCCACTTATGTTGCAACACGTGGTGGTCCGCAACCCCCTGGCCCTGTGTGACATTTCCCACTTCAGTTGTGGTGGTGAGTGCCCCCCAAGTCAGCTGTCTTGGCACGGACGTGGCATGCCGGCGCCGGCGTGGGTGCGACGCCAAGGGCCGGAAGCAAGCTAGTGCAGCCGCAGCATGCCGCAGCATGCCGCAGCACCCTTTTTTTTGGAGCTGCACATGGGGGTTTTGAAGCATGCCGCAGCATGCCGCAGCATGCCGCAGCGAGCCAAAATTTTCACATGGCGGACTTTTTTTTTCATAACATGTCAAACCTGTGAACCGTGTGTTGCACAGATGCCTCAGAACTGGATGGTAGCTCAGTGGTCTACATACCCAGTTTCCACGTTCCAGGGTCCTGGGTTCAATTCCTGGAAAGTTCAATGTTTTGCCTGTCAGTTCCTCTCTATTGTTGCACAGATCTTCGCTTTTTTGGTGTATTGGGAAGGTATTGGGGACCACATCAGCCTTTCTGCCTTGTCTGTCTGCTCCCATAGAAGTGTAGGTACCCACATGTGCAGGCAGAAGCATGCCGCAGCATGCCGCAGCACAAGAAATTTTTCCGAGGGACCGCACTAGCTTGGCCGGAAGCAGCAACTGTCCCCCTCTCACCAACCCAAAGTGCATTTCCCAGCCGGCTGTGGGCATACAATGCAGACAATTTCCTCTTGAACTCACACCAATGCGTACAACCGCGCGTGCCAACCGGCCACTTGCTCACCCCCCCCCCCCCCCATACACACTGTCCCCTCCCTGACGATTCCAGCCCTGATGCCCCCCCACTCCCGACCCATCCCCTGGTTGATTTGTGATTGTCCCTCCTCCAGACAATCAGGCCCCCAATCGATCCCACGCGGTGCTGCCGTGTGCCTCACTCTCAGGATGTGACGAATGGCGTGCGGACCATCATCGACACGACCCTTGAGCTCATTCACAAAGATGTGGAGACTGCCTTTGAGAACGCCGATGTTGCCACGTGGGTGCAACACGTATCATGTCGCAGGCCCCACATTTCTGATACTATACTCAAGGTGTGCCTCGTGGTGGACCGCAGAACGTCTGCATCTGGGTCATTGAAGGGGGGGGGGGGCGGGGTTGCGCTTGAAGGAGGGGAGGGGCACGCCCTCCCCTTTTTTGAAGTGCCGATCAGCCCTGCCAACCGCTTCTGTCAGCCCCCAAACGGCCCTCCAACCGATTTGTACCCGCCAGAAACTGCCTCCCAGACGCTGTTCCAACCGCCGGTAACCGCTTTTGTAACCACTCTTGATAAACCCCTTCTCCTCGCACATGCCTGGTATGCGAGCACCCCCCCCCCCCCGCTCCACATACCATGCAGCGCTCTCTGGCAAATACGCGAGGCTGCAGGCCGCAGGTGCGCTTCCCCTGCGGTACCTGCTGCGAGCCCGTGGCAATCCGCATGCGGCGGCCCGGCATCACTGCCATGACGCCATTCCCTGGCCTTACGTGGGCGCTTCTACGACCACGATCCCGGGTCCGGAGAACCAGGGCAATGGGCTCACTGGGGAGCACGTCCACGTGCAGTGGAGCAGACAAGACACGGTCAGCGAAAGACAGAGACGTGGCCACAGAGGACAACTCCAGCAAGATCTACTCCAGGCGGGTCTGAAGGCGTCACATGCCGGCCAGAGTTACAACACAGCACAACACAAAGCAAAGCAATGAACCACGCTGCTGCGCTATCTTTGAGGGCGAACCCCTTGTAGCCCATGGCAGACACTGTTTGCTTTGTGTTGTTGGTGTTGTGTTGTGTTGCGTGGTGTTGTTTAGTGTGGTGTGGTGTGGTGTGGTGTGGTGTGGTGTGGTGTGGTGTGGTGTGGTGTGGTGTGGTGTGGTGTGGTGTGGTGTGGTGTGGTGTGGTGTGGTGTGGTGTGGTGTGGTGTGGTGTGGTGTGGTGTGGTGTGGTGTGGTGTGGTGTGGTGTGGTGTGGTGTGGTGTGGTGTGGTGTGGTGTGGTGTGGTGTGGTGTGGTGCCGTGCCGTGCCGTGCCATGCCATGCCGTGCCGTGCCGTGCCGTGCCGTGCCGTGCCGTGCCGTGCCGTGTCGTGTGTCGTGTGTTGTGTGTCGTGTGGTGTCGTGTCGTGTCGTGTCGTGTCGTGTTGTGTTGTGTTATGTTGTGTTGTGTTGTGTTGTGTTGTGTTGTGTTGTGTTGTGTTGTGTTGTGTTGTGTTGTGTTGTGTTGTGTTGTGTTGTGTTGTGTTGTGTTGTGTTGTGTTGTGTTGTGTTGTGTTGTGTTGTGTTGTGTTGTGTTGTGTTGTGTTGTGTTGTGTTGTGTTGTGTTGTGTTGTGTTGTGTTGTTGTGTTGTGTTGTGTTGTGTCGTGGGGTTGTGTTGGGTTGGGTTGGGTTGGGTTGGGTTGCTTTGCGTTGTCACCCGGGGCAACACGCAAGGCAATCAACTCGGGGCATCGAGCTCTATGATAAGACGAACGTGTGTCAGGGACGCCGTACCTTGCACGGCGGTCAAAGATCACTCGTCGTCCATGACAACTGCACCTTTGAGTTGGAGAAGCGCAGTCGTTTCCACAAATGCCTCCGCCTCATTAGGCGAGTGAGACAGCGGCCGCCGAACTGCGGCAGGCTCTCACTGACGCACAAGAGCTGCACCCGGAGGTCCCACATGAGGAGGACGGACCGGCTTCTTCAGAGTGCGCCGCTCAGCATCCAACGGATGTGCAACGCAGACTGTGGAAAGTGGACGTCGCGTGCACCGAAGCCGCGCAGTACATTCAGCAGCTGAGCAAATATGCAGTAGACAAAATCCAAAAGGTCTACTCTGTCCAGCCTGAGCCCAATGCCCTGCCTCTTCCCTTGCACCCGCAGGGCCATAGAACACGCTGGACAGGTGGCGTGTCGGGCCGGATCCGACACCCCGTCTCGCCCCTGTCGAACCCCCAAACCTATGCCAATGGGGAGGAGCAATCGAAGACACAGACAGGCACTGGTCAGAGACTGAATCGCGTCAGGCCGACAAGATGGTCCAAACAGAAGCGGCATGGGACCGTCTGGCGACGAGGGGCCTTTCTGCCGGGGGACAGTGAGGGATGAAGACCGTGATTCCGTTCCACCGTCGGCCGGCCATGTACACTTGCTACTGGCACCCTGGACCAGGTCCGAGGCCGTCACGCAAACAGAACCCCTGCCCATCTGCCCGCCCCCCCCCCCCCCTAAATGCTTATCACTTGATCTTGGAATCAAGGCACTTCAGGAGCAAGTTGCTGCCCCAAACAAGAGGATGCGCGCCTTCTTATGTATTCGCGACTTCTTATTTGGCGTGTCTTCTTCTTTTGACCGCATCCCCCTTGATACCCAGACGTGTTTTGTTTCGGGCCTTTGACACTACTTTCCAATCCCTTTTGTACCAGCTCCACATGACACACATCATGGAAACATCTGATGCATTTGTTGTTGATGTTGATGAAGCACAGCAGCATGATGGACTTGTTGTGCAAGTGAACAGACGCAACACTTTCGCGCTTGGGAGACACAATCAATGCATTCTTCTTTTGCTTTTAAGGAAGGGATGGTGCTGGGGCCCTGTGCGTCTTCAAGAAGATGTGTTCGTCTTCTTATTGTGGCTGCGTCTTCTCAAACGGGGGGGGGGGGGGGCTGGTTTATTGCAACGCAACCCACGGAGTCACACACGAAAGGTTTCAGGGTATCGCAAGTGCCTGGAGGTCCCATCTCCATGCTGTTGGGAGGAGGAACAAATGTTCCGTTGGGAGGAGGAACAAATGTTCCGTTGGGAGGAGGAACAAATGTTCCGTTGGGAGGAGGAACAAATATTCATTTGCTATTTGGGGGCGCGGGGGGGGGGGGGGACCTGAGGGATGGGAGAAGGTACAGGTGCTCCAACTTTCATGGTTCATGCCCTGCCACCCTGGGGAGAGATGGGGGTGTCTGCTTCCAAGGGACAACCTGCTAATAGTAGAGTTGGTTTTCCATGCAGGCAGACGTAGCGCAAGGTATAACCGCTCGCCTGTTCACTGGAGCGTGCATGGGGAGAATCCCCTGCGGCTCGCTCTCTTGACAGCTTGAGTCGGAAATGCTTTACTTGGAATCCGAAAGGTCGCAGCTGCAGCAAAAGCAGGAGCAGCTTGCACTGAAGCTGGAGCAACACCAGGAAGGTACTCGACTGTACGAGGAGGAGCTCGTACAATGCAGGAGCAAACTGGCTACGCTGACCCGGAAGTTGCGATATTGTAATGGGGGAGACATGCCCAATCTTGAAGTGGCCGAGGTACTTTTCTGTCGCAAATCACGTGCTTGGGTTAGGATCCACCGTGCGTAGTTGATGCCTGCTTTGCACGTCTCTGAACTAGTGATGCATCACATGGGCTCGGATCCAGTGTGCTATAAGACATGAACGACGCAGTGTGGCGCAAATATCATGCCCAATATTTGCCTGCCGGTGGTGCGTGGCTGGGTCTGAGCCCCAAAAAGATTCGTGCACCTAATATCAGCCTCAAATTTCCAGCGTTTGTGGCAGATCGTCAGCTTCTCCTTTTTACTTTGCTTGCCAAAATGGGATGTGGGGAGCAACCCCGAGGCCACGGTAGGACTTGCATTCCGCACAGAGTAAGTGAATTGCACAAGACCATCAATGTGGATGAACAAAGGATGTGCAGTGGGCCAAAGCTGGAGGGCAATTTCGGGCTTCCCCCACCAGCCCTGTACAGTACAGTGCAGAGTCCAATCAGCAGCCGCATAAACGGTCCTGGGGCAGGCAGTTTGTGTACCATGTAACGTCCTTTCCTGCAACTCTACCCCCTACTGCCTCTCTTCCCCCCTCCCTCCCTCTATCTTCCCTGCCAGGGTTGGCTACAGACTGTGGGACTGTCTGTAGTAGGGTGTAGGGAAGGAGGTGTGCCATCTACAGACACATGAAGGATAGCATGCGGCTGACCACCGCTGGTGCACGTGGTAGGGGCTTGAAGAGGGGTAAAATCATGAGCCATGTCCCAACTGGCCCAATCCACTCGATGTGCTGCTCTACATCCGACCTCATTCACAACCACATCTCTACCAACGAGGGATTGCATGGGGCTGACCACCTTAGCTGTTTCCCACGCCAATTACAGCAAGGGAATAAGTTAGAAGGAGGGCAGCACAGGTTTGCTTGACCTTAATGCACCCTGTGTACAGTAGCACAGGCTTGGTCTGTTCTGCACTGGCAGATGAAGAAGGAGCAGGGCCTGATCCATTTTGATGCCCTGCTCTTCAGCGACATGATAGCATAAGGCTGACCACCTCTGGTGCATCCATGGACAAGGAAGTGGAGGCCATCACAGACACCACGCCAACTGAGTTTGTGCAGCTGCATGAGCTTGGGCTGCCCTGATGTGCGAGATGAGGTTGTGGATTCAGTTGTCCAACCACTGGTGGCAAAGTCAGGGCCCACCAATGCCCAACGTCACAGCTTTACCCCTTTGGGCATGGTGACCCATCCTTTCCCCGACTCTTTGGCCCTCTTCTACAGGTTGGAGTGATGGCCGTGTTGCAGGTACGAGACCAAGAAACCATGACCGAAGAACATGGCAGTCTGTTCTCCCGGAAGTTTGGTGGTAAACAGAAGGCTGCAATGCGAGCAATCACACGAAAGTCCAAACCGCCGCAGGAAGACGTGCCCGACCCGCTGTCACCAAAGGCACTTGAGAAGGCGGAAACTGCGCATGGGCCTGCAGTCTTCGATTTGCCCCCGCATTCGTCTGAGAAGCTGTCGCCCGGACAATTCAACACCGACGGCAATTGGGCGTACTGCTACAACTGCGTGCCGAGGGTTTGCTCTTTCCTCCTGGGCACAGTAGTGTTCCAGGGTTGTCGCAATTTTTGCTGGGGGAGGGCAGGCTGATTGAGACAACAAAATTTCGGTCCGCAGACATGTTAAGCCAATGACCGGCACAAGCACTCTCAACCTCTGTAACCCTGCACAACCCTGTACCAAACAAAGTGTGCACGAGTAGACAGTGTAGACAAGGTAACCTCCAGGCATCTGGCCCTCGATATCAGACCGGCACGGCGGTCTCTCCCGCCCACATACCGTGCTCGGAAATAATCGCCGTCCGCCGTCGGTCAACCCACTGACGGTTGACGTCCAAACCCTGGCAAATGGTATCCAGTCTAGAGACCACAGATACTGGAGGCAGGTGTCTTCCCTTTGCTCTCAAGGATCCCACTAGATGGGGCTCAGTGCCCCGCTGGTCTGAGTCTCGATGGTGGGGCTGCGACACGAGGGCCATTGATGAATGCTGAGGTGCACTGCGTTTTCATGGAGTGTGCTGCGAGACATGGAATGCTTTACTAGACCTGACGCAATTTGAGAATGTGATCAGAACCCACGTTGACTTGGTACAACTCTGACTCACGCAATGCAGGTAAGCGTACGGCAGGATGGTGAAGAGCGACCCCAAACACAAACGGGCAAACGGTGCGCCAGCCCCATCAATGATGAGCGGACGGTCGATCTTCCGTGAATGACTGGCTGGTAGAACAGTGGATGGGAACTGGGCAATGAGTCGGTGGGAGGGCGGCTGCCCGATGGGCGGTGCTGCCAGGCTTGCGAAGGACGCACAGATGGAAAGGGGCTAGAGGGAGGGACTGAATGCAAGGCAAGGGGCAATGGATTCAGGCCATCGGTGCTGTGGGGCTATTGATGAACCAAGGGTTGCACTGAGACATGAGCAATGAGGACCTTTGCATGATTTCGCACTGCAATGCTCGCATTCCTCAGCAACCAACGCATTCCGCAGAGGAAGTGGGATTCCGCATCGTGTTCCTACATGACTGACACGTCAACCCCAAAGCCCTTTGGCAGTGTGGGCGTGGGGCATGGGTGCCATGGGTGTGCTACATGCGTCGAGGCCGTCCACGCCAGAGTCACGTGTGTGGGGGGGTGCCAGGCATTCGGGCTGCTGACGGGGGAGAGGGGAAGTCGAAACCAGGACATACCCGTCGGTTTGCCAACTGTCGAAGCACATCCCTGAACCTCGAAGTCCGTCGTCCGCAGAGCATTTGTTGTGTCGCATGTGCCGAGTGGTCCGTACCCGCCACGTTAGGCCCTGCCGGTCCCGGGCGTCTGCCGAGTCGGGCACTGCCCTCACGTGTGCACGGCTTGCTCTGGTTGGCACCTGCGCATCCCCATCACTCTCAGGATTTCCCCAAGTTCTGCCGTGAGTGCAACGACCCTCTTCAATACGGCCCAGGTCCTTCGTCTGCTCACGACTGGGCTGGGTTTTGCCTTTTTTAAGCTGTGAGGCAACTGCGGAGGTCGACCTCAAGGAGGCGCTCTCGGAAACCCCCCCCCCACACACACTGCACGCTGTGTCCACATGACTGGATCATGCAGACATCAGAAGACGGAGGGAAATGCCCTGTCAAAGGAAGAGGAATACCAACTGCCTGTCAACAACACCAAAGCATCAACGCAGTGACATTAGCAGGAATTCAGGGTGCTGTGGCATGCTTCAAATCCCCCACCAACGGTCCCAAAAGTCTGGTGCTATTGCATGCTGCGGCATGCCTCCACCGTTGGTGCTTGCCTGTGGCAAGGGAGGTGGGGCAAGTGCACCGGGAGCATTAATCTTGATGTCACATTGATATTTTTTCGTGTACCCACAATTTTTGAAGCTTGGCTTTTGCCATCTTCAAACCGAGGAGTCTTCTGAACAAGAACACACACCAAACAAGGACGCGCAGAAAGACCACATTGCCTAAGAGGAACAAGTACACAACTCGGAATGCTGCAGCCTGTTTTCAGTGGGCAATTGGAGTATGCATTTGGTAGTACCTACGGTCTGGTGAATCCCAAAATGCATGTCATGTGGAAAGGGAATTCAGTCGAGTGGTCCACATTTTGAAACATGATCGCCCGCATATGGAAAAGAAAACAATTCATCCCCAATGTAGTGTGCTCACCTGCAATCTGCTCCGTTGGATTTCGAGGAAGATATAATTGACAAATTCTTGAGGTGTTTTGGGCTAGAAGGTTTGGCAGCTGGACGGTTCGCAGCCTGGGGTTGAGCAAGTGCTACCTCTGGCCCTGCACCCACGGTCCGCAGGGAAAATTTGCCATGACACAGCATGCAGCACGCACTGGCATGCTGCGGCACGCTGCGCCATACTTCAAGCTGTTGGTTGGGGGGTAGGTCGCTTGTCCAAAATCACAGAGGCACCAATAACCCATGCCCTACTCCCCCCGAATGCATCCTCAACCAC
Organism: Eutreptiella sp. 'Long Island Sound 2002'; assembly: GCA_964036045.1. Lineage (NCBI taxonomy): Eukaryota > Euglenozoa > Euglenophyceae > Eutreptiales > Eutreptiaceae > Eutreptiella > Eutreptiella sp. 'Long Island Sound 2002'. The sequence goes on from OZ038378.1 coordinate 188,356,462, forward strand.
CTGCAAAGACTCAACACAAAGGAAACAATTCACAGCTGGTCTTCTTTCTCAGCACACTCCCGCTTCTTATCCATTTTGTGGCCAAATAGCACAATGTCCACCATTTTTGTAGCCACACACTAAGACATACCAAAACGAAAATGCATGTGTGTTTTTGTTTGTTTTTGTTTTATTCGTCTTTTGGACATACGCATGGAAACCCATGCCCCCATAACTGCAAAGGGCGACTGTTTGAGAGAGACGCTAGTTACCCCCCGTGGGCGAATGCTCGACGCGATCCGTGTTGCGGCCTGCACATGGGCCACAGACTTATTCCCTCTAGATTTGGTCATTTCTCCAAAGGTGCCGCGACCCATTGAAGGGTGAGCAACTATTTCAGTCTTTCATTCCAATGTGGACACCAGACGCCAGAATGGAAAGTTTATCAATACATATGCATGGATATGATGATACCACCCCTCCTCTTGTACAATAAAACTTCCTGGGGCTTCCTTCCTGGGGCACCATATCGGCTGCGTAGCCACTCTCAGATTCGGTGATACCAAGCCACGCCACGCTACGCCACGCCATGCAATACCATGCCACGCAATGCGACGCCACGCTATGCCATGCCTTTTCCCCGCCTTGCCGCGACAAACAACGATGGCAAAGAGTGATTCCTGGATGGTGTTGTGGACGCACATAATAGATCAGACTAACACCACCACGATCATCACCGCCCTGCACATAAACCGCTGCAACGCATTTACTGTGCCCTAGTTGGTTGCCATATGTTTACTGTGCGTATGTCCAAACTCACTGCTGAGGTGGGTGCGGCACACCTCTGTGTCCCCTGAGGCCCCTTCAGAAGGAATGCATGTGGCAAAGCGCTGGAACCAGCTATCAACAGATATCACAGTTTCAAGAGGGATCTGGACCTCAGGTTTTTTTGGGGGGGGGGTTGCTGGAGCCCATTGAGGGAGGGCCAAAGTTGCCACTATTTCCCTGCCTTCTTCATTTTTGCCCCATCCCCCCTCCTCCACCAATGATTCCGCGAGTGTCCTCGATTCTACCACCAGGATCCTGTTTGTGTACCGCGTGCAGGGTCGGTCGTCCCGCCATCGGTTGTCTTTTCAGAGTTTTCAGATACAAAGGCAGAGCCCATGAGTGTGAGCGCTGCAGTCACGCTCGCGAATTGTCTCGTGCAGATCGAGAAGGACATGGATGAAGAGAGGCAGGAACTTCAGCGCTTCAACCGAGACATTGTATGCCCCCACTTGGAGGCTACTGTTGCTGCTTCCAGTGCACCCCTTCCCCAAGGGATGCTGCAGCCAGCATGCCGCCCGAACGGAAACAGTATGGGGCCCTAGACAGTCACAAGCTGTATCCCTGGACTCGTTGATCTTGTTCTTCTTCTTTCCCTTGCTTTTTGCTGTTTCTCCGTGTTTCCATCATCATCGTTGCCTGCAAAATGGTTGTGCGCCTGCCTTGCTCTTGCCCATCCATGCTGTGCCCCTGCCATGCCCTGCCCGTCGATGCCATGCCCTGCCTTGCCTTTCCTGGTCACGTGAGAAGGGGCACAAGTGTCGATGTTGCAGAAACGTTTGCGGTTGCAGTCAGCAGCCATGCATGCCCGCCAGTAAGCGCAGTTGGGGATGGGTGAGGTGCTGGAAACGCCCTTCCAAAAAGTTGGAAAAGCGATGAAAAATCAAGTGGTACCATTGACTACGGCGGGCATTCGGTCATACCATACCGTACCATACCATACCATACCGTACTGAACCACACCGTACTGCACCGCACCTTACCGTACCATACCATACCATACCATACCATACCATACCATACCATACCATACCATACCATACCATACCATACCATACCATACCATACCATACCATACCATACCATACCATACCATACCATAGTGCGGAGTCCCCCCCGGCGAATCTGAGGTTCTTCCTCGAAGGGGCCCACGAGCCCAGGGGACGCCACCGGGTTTTATCGGCCAAGCCGGACGGAGCTCCCACCGGCGACCCCCCCCCCCGCGCATGGGAGGGTGCACACAACAACCGCCAGCCCCCCCCCCCCCCCCTCAGCCCCCCCAAAAAGGGACTCCGGCGCGGAGGGTTGGGGATATAGTCCCATGCCGCGCGGCCATGAATCGACATGGCCCTACACCGGGCGATACACGCCCGCCCCCCCCCCCCCCTCGCTCAAGAGGGGCCCCCGTCGTCCCCCGGGCAGGGAGCAACCCCCCCCCCCCAGGGAGCGGCCGCCCTCGGGGGCCTCTCGGGATTCGGCCCCGAGCCAGCACAGCCCTCCAGCCCCTCCCCCCCCCAGCCGCAGCCCTAGGGCCCGCCCCGTCTCCCCCGCGCCGGCCCACGCACTACCGGGACCCGGGCCTCGGAGCCCCGGTGCCCAGCCCAGCCCGCCCCCCCGGAGTCCCTCCGGCGGGGCCCGTCCCGGTCCGGTTCGGCCGCGAGGGGACGGTGTGGCACTCCCCCCGCCTCCACCAGGATTCGCCCCCGTGGATGATGCTCGGCGGGATTCGTCCCCGCCGAGCGGGGTGCGGGCCCCATCGCCGTCCGCAGCCCCCCCGTCACCAGCAGCGCCCCGGGCTCCCCGGCCGACTTTGGCCAGCCCCGGCCGCGCACCCGCTACGGACGGCCACACGGTGACGCTTGGCGGCCGAGCGCACCGACCCCCTTCCCCCCGAGCACGCGCGCACACGCCCCTCCCACGCCCCCCCCCCCCCTCTCCCCGCACACGCCACCCCTCCCTCCCTGTCCCCTCCCTTCCTTTTCGCCTCACAGGTGCAGCGAGAGAACCAACCTCGCGTCGTGACGTCAAGACAACTACGGGCCCCCCACCGCCGGCGGGGGTCCCAGGCCTACTCCCTCTCTCCTGCACCCCCCCCCCCCCCTCGCCCCCCTCCGGCTACCCCCTGGCTACAGCATAACAGCGCTGCAGAGATGCTGCAGCAGTCATGCTGCGACGCAAGGGCTGCAGGCTCCAATAGTCCCTTGATTGGTAACGGGACTGGGGCACTCCAGCAGTGACTGCAGCATGCGAACCTGCTGCCAACGGGCTGTGGTGCACAGACTGCAACACAAGGACTGCAGGCCCCAATAGCCCCCTGATTGGTGACGGGGCTGGGGCATTACTGCAGCCAGTGGCTGCAGCATAACAGCGCTGCAGAGGTGCTGCAGCAGTCAGACTCCGCGGTGGAGGCACCAGACCTCCGTTGTGGAGGCACAAGACCTCTGCGGTGGAGGCACAAGACCTCCGCGGTGGAGGCACAACATGCGAACGTGCGGCCAATAAGCTGTGGTGCACAGGCTACAGCACGAGGATTGCAGGCCCCAATAACCCCTTGATTGGTAACGGGACTGGGGCATTGCTGCAGCCAGTGGCTACAGCATAACAGCGCTGCAGAGATGCTGCAGCAGCCAGGCTGCGACACAAGGGCTGCAGGCTCCAATAGTCCCTTGATTGGTAACGGGACTGGGGCATTACTGCAGCCAGTGGCTGCAGCATAACAGCGCTGCAGAGATGCTGCAGCAGTCAGACTCCACGGTGGAGGCACAAGACCTCCGTTGTGGAGGCACAAGACCTCTGCGGTGGAGGCACAAGACCTCCGCGGTGGAGGCACAAGACCTCTGTAGTGGAGGCACAAGACCTCCGCGCTGGGGGCCCCGCACGCCAAGGCCGCACCAGCTGTGCTGTGCAGGCCCCACGGATTCGGGCAGCGCCCCTCCGCGCCCGCTCTCGTGCGGTTCGGGGGCACACAGGCGGATCGCCCCCATGCGCTCCAGGCAGTGCGCAGCCACAGCACCCTGAGCGGTCCCAGCGGCCGCTACTCCTGCGGTGGGCCAGTGAGCCACCCTCCAGCCCTGCACCGCAGGGCTCCCCAGCACAGCCGCAGGCTGCGCCCCAGCGCGACCCCACGCTGCGCCCCCTGTGCAGCCGCATGCGGCGCTGCGTCACAGACCCACGCCGCGCCCCGACGTAGCCGTGTGCTGCGCGCCTCCGCGGCCCTGTACTGCGCCCCTGCGCAGTCCCACGCTCCGCCCCAGCGTAGCCACATGCTGCGCGCCAGCGCAGCCCCGCGCTGCGGCCCTTCCGCAGCCGCTGCGCCCCAGCGCAGGGAATAGACCATACATATACCCCGCCCCCTTCACCCCCTTACACCACCTTCGCACAGGAAGTAGCCCCCTCCCCTGTCGCGGGGGAGCGGTGGCTGGAAGCAAGGGGAGTCGGGGCCCCGCATTTCCCCGGACAGGTGGTCCCTCCATCCTGCCCCCCCTCCTCCACCGCTTCTCACAGGTCGGGTCACCCTCCCCCCCGCAGCGGGGGAGGGCTCCAGGGTAACATCCAAAGGTAGCCCCACCCTCCTCCACGCGCGCACGCCCCCCCCCCCCCACACCATGGCGCCCCCCCCCCCCTCGGTCGTCGTCGGCACACGCCCGGCCAGCGTGACGCCGGCCGTCTGCTCCCTTGCGCCCTGCCCAGGGAGAGCGTGTCTGGCAATTTCTCCCGCCGGCACGTGCTGTGTGCCACAACAACAACAACAACAACAACATACCATACCATACCATACCATACCATACCATACCATACCATACCATACCATACCATACCATACCATACCATACCATACCATACCATACCATACCATACCATACCATACCATACCATACCATACCATACCATACCATACCATACCGTTACCGGCCACCACACCCGAGCAGGTGGTCCCCACCATGATGGGGCAGTAGGACTTTCAACTTGGGGGGGGGGGGCGGATAGAGCCCCCCAAAACTAGGGGGGGGGGGGTTGGGAAAAGGGCTCCATTAACCAGCTGTTATCGACTATGGCGCCGAAAAGAATTTTGAGCATTAACAATGGTCAAATTTTTTTAGCAAATATATGGCAAATGATGACTTTTCTGAAACCCCTCAGCGCGCTGATTCCAAAATTTCCATTTTCATTTTTTGCTGATTTTGGGGTCTGGGTCACCTCCCAGGCCCGGGGGTCAGTCTTGGTAGGATTTTGGGGGTCCCGTCAATTGAGCCCCTTTTTGGGGGGGTCTAGCCAAGGGGCTCTATCGCCCCCCCCCCCCAATTTGAAAGCCTGCCTACCCATGCGGGGCCATGGGTCCCAAGGTTGCCTGAGATTGTCCACAACTTGACGGAGGATCCAGAATTCCGGGCATACCAGCCATCCAAGATTTGGGGGTAGTGGCGACCGCAAAGTGTTAGCAGCAATAGCACTGGGGATGAGGCATTGGCCCGTGTGCTCACTGGGGGGAGAGGGACGAGGCATGGCAAAGCATCATTGTGGCCACAAGCAAGAGCAAGGCCTAGGGGTGACATTGTTGCAATCAAGCAACATGTAGCAAAGCATCGGCAAAGTGCAAGGTGATGTTGTGTCCCGTCTTGCTTGCGGGCTAGGACGGGGGAGGGTGGGGGTGGGGGGGCTTCGATTGGCGCAACCGACGTCCAAGTCTATGGTGCCTCATGACTAGCAGACCGTGTTGTGTGGTGTGTGCTGGGGTGTCCACATCTTGGAGTGTTTTGTAGTTTCCCCGGTACCTTTGTTGTGTGCCTTGACCACCAGCGTGCGTGGCGTAGTGCACGGCAGTGGGCGTGTTGTGTAGCCCCACCACGAGCTTGACCTCCATCACGGGTTGCCCTAGCAAGGGTGCAGGGCTTAGGAGGCGTTGCAGTGGTGGTGCTAGCCCACACGCGGCTGTTCTCTTCGTGTGCCACCAGCCGAGGATGGCAAAGCCCACAATGAGGACAGCATCGGCATGCACCAACAGGTACACAGGTGCACAGGTACACATGAAGCCACGGGGCACCGCCTTGCAAGGTGAACTGCTCGGTGCCGGTTTGTTTGACCACAACCACAATGTGTACCTCAACGTTGGTGGCTATGCCCGTTGGCCCAGGGTCACGGCTACTTTGTCCCGTTTGCAAGTGTCTTTGACAGCCGGCGAAATAGTTGCACTTTCATAATGTTGTCCCGTCCCATTGGTTCGATGTGTAACAACCTCTTGACATGCCGTGCATCACCTAAGCTCAATGGGACGGCGTTGCCGACACCGCTTGGGGCAAGGAGGGGCAAGGTGGGGCTAGGAGGGAGCGTGGGTCATGTTAGGGAAATGGTCCCCTTAGCACTTGGGGCCCTCCCTTTCAGACATCGTACAAACCAATATGTAGAAATTGGCTGGTGCCGCAGGCGCCGGAAAATTTTGGTGCCCCGTTTCCCGGGGCTGGGAGAAGCGGTCACCCATGTGTTTATACTCAAAATGCTCAGTTTTTTCTTGGCATTTTCCCCGGGCCCCAAAGAGGGCAGGATTTGTGCAACCACTTCTGATTTTGTGGCCACATCGATCTTTCCCCGCCATGGGGACAAATGGGGACAAATGTCAATTGTTGCTCATTGAAGATCCCGCCCTCGAAGCTCAGCCCCGGCACGAGGTAGCGGTTGGTGTCCCCCCCCCCCCCCCTTCAAGGGGCCAAAATGTTTAGGGGGTGCCGGGGTCAAGGAGTGCATCCCCCATGCTCGCACCGCAGCCATCATGATGGACACTAGTCCCGCAGAGAGTCGACCCGGGGCTTTGCGCAGTGGCTACTGGCTCCAGCACAATGGCATAACACCCTTCCTCCCAAGCATATCTATTCGCCCTGAATGGATGCTTAGGAGGAGAAGTTTTACACACCGGACAGTTTTGGCCAAAGTATTGCAGTCGAGCCCTCCAAATTCGGGACAATTGATTTTGGTGTTGTCAAACTCTGTATCCTTCCCTGTGCCTATTGCTCCCTCCTGTCTCATGTCCCGCCCCCCTCTTCCCTCCTATTGTTCCTCTTTCCATGTTCCCTCACCCCTCCCACGAGAACTAGGCACGCACTGCGCACGTCACCTGTCCCTAGTTCTAGCGTGCACTATGCCCAGGCAGTGTGCACGCATCGCTCTCCTCGTCCCCCTTGCGCTCCCACCCACGGCCGACTCCCCCTTGTGCTAAGAAGACCTCACTAAGCCGGTCCCGCATGTGACTTGGGAAGGCATGATCACGGCAACGTAGCCCATGTGTGCCGCTCAA